>JBBPBX010071162.1:0-18397 GCA_038048925.1 Garcialebias charrua | reverse complement strand
AATAAAAAAAATAGAAGTGGAGAAAGAAAATAATAATAAAATAAAATGTGGGGTATTACAATCAATCCAGATGGGGATATTTCAATCAATCCAGATGAAGAGAATGAAGAGCGTGAAAAAATGTCATGAAAGGACTCCATATTTTATAAAATTTTGCGGAATTGCCTTTCATTGAATATCTAATCATCTCCAGTTTTAGAAAAGACATGGTATCTTTTAGCCACTGCCCAGTAGATGGTGGTTTAGTTGATTTCCAATGAAAAAGAAGACGGCGTCTTGCCAATAAGGAAGTAAATGATAAAATATTCAATTGATCCGAAGTGAACTGTTTATAATTAACTGGAAGCCCAAATATCGCAACATGGGGTGAGGGTTCAATGACCATAGAGAGAATCTTTGACATTGTATCAAAGTAATTCTGCCAAAAACTATGAAGTGATGCACAGGAATAAAACATGTGAGTTAAATTACAAGAAGGTGCATGACATTTATCACATTTGTCAGAAACGGAAGGGAAGAATTGCGACAGGCGAGTTTTGGAGAAATGAACCCTAAAAAGAACTTTAAACTGTATAAGCGAAAGTCGAGCACAGATTGAACTTGAATGAATGTTCTTAAGAGCATTATTCCACCAATCCTCTCCCAAATTTAGACCCAGTTCGAGCTCCCAAGCCGCCTTGATCTTGGTAATGGGTGAAGAATCTAAAGAAAGAATTTCATTATAAACTTTAGAGATATATGACTTTTGAAGAGGATCCCAACTCAGAAACATCTCCCATTGCAAGTTCTGCGGCTTGGAAGGGAAATCAGAAAACAGAGTCTTAGCACAATGTCTAATTTGAAAATAACGAAATAGATGAGAAGGAGGGAGATGAAATTCAACTGAGAGGTCCGTAAAAGTGGAAAAGATACCTTCTTTATAGAGGTCATTAAAACATATCAGCCCTTTATTACCCCATAATAAAAATGCTGAATCTGTGAGTGCTGGTTGAAATAAGTGATTTTTCAATAAAGGAGTAAGTGTAGATGCTGAATTAAATTTGAAGTGCCTCCTAAACTGACACCAAATTTTTAAAACAGAGCGAACTACTGGATTGTTTGTGAAACGAGAGAAGTTAGATGTAGTAGGAGAAGTAGCACTTTGAGATTTTTATTAATTTTTATTATTATTAATTTTTATTAATGAAAAGTGCGGTATAAATTGAATTTATTATTATTATTATTAAGTAAGAAGAGCACTTAATGAGGACTGGGAGCAGGATAATGACTCCAACTTGCACCATGGTAAAATGGTAAGAAAAAGTGTAGGCCTAAATGTAAAATCAATGTACCGCTGTTATAAAAGATCACACATGGAGTCTTGTACTTTCAATTCAAATAAATTTATAGTTAAGTTTTGTAAATGGCTTGTTACAAATTTTTGCTGACATGCTAAAGGAAAACAATTTTGTTGGAATACAACATTTAAAATAAAATGGTCTCAAATAAATTGTCTCTTATGTTTTGTTGTACATTGTTTTTATTTCAGGTTTAAAAAGTCATAGCAACTTTGTAAAGATTGTAAATCATTCTTCTGTGTCAAAATTAAAACTGCCATGCCACTACAAATTTTTGGTTGAAAAATTCCTCATTGTAGATGTGTACTGGCAGCATGTCTTCCATATGATCACATTCACTAAGAAATATTTGTATTTTAATTTGAAATGGAGGACAACCAGAAAAGGTGATGCTCTGCATTACATACTTGCTGTTCACTGATAGTTTACTGAATATATTCACATAAGCATTGAATACTCAAACACACCAGCTTTTTCGTTATAGTAAATTTATTTACAAATGTATACATATATAAAGCAGAACTGAATTCTTCCAGTCTTATTTGCATTCAATTGGGAGTAGTCAAAAATATCCAAAAATTATATGTCAGGGTCACTGCTGCTTATAGCAAAAGCAATCTTTTGGAGTGAAGATATTTTCACATGTTCAATACAATGGCTTCAACACACACACATATGCTGCATTATTTTTATCTGCTCCATGAGTGAAAGAAAACAGTTTGACAATAAACAGTGTACTAAAGGAAATTTTGTAATTAATTGAAAATTAGATTCAGTATTGTATCTTATACTTTCTGATCATTTCAGCCTAAGGTTAAAACAGACAGAGTTGGTGTGTGTCTTATCATGTGTTCTTTCTTTAACCTAAACAAAATGATTTACGTTCTGACGTCTGCTGTAAAATGGTAAATGGACTGAACTTATACAGAGCTTTATCAAGTCCCTCCGGACCACAAAGCACTTTGCACTTACAGACATTCACACTCACACTACACATAAAGGGTAACACCTCCACGGGTGTAACCAGGAAGAGATGTACATTATAAGGTCAATTCATTATTATAGTAGAAAGAAGTTGTCAGTGTTTGGCAGAGTCTCTGCTCAGAGCAGCTTTGATTCAGCCCAAGATCTTACTGAGGCCTGTGCTGCTGAGTGCTGGATGAACCTGATTGGAGTCAGAAGATTGAAAATAAAGTTCAAAAGAAGAAATCCAGCTGATTCCAGTTTATTCGGACATACCATTTTGAACAACGCATTTTTCCTACAGTACACTGGAGGTTAAAATGAATGACGGCTCAGATAAATATTCAGGTTGCATAATATACAATACATTTACAAAGGAAAATCATGTCACAAAAATTTTATGACTTTTGTTTTTTAGATGATTCAAAGAAAGATTAACCAGTTATGTCAGCATTATCTGCAGAACAAGGACATATTAATGGAAGTTATATAACTTGACTCTGAGAAAGATTTTTCAGAACAGTGTTCAGTTCAGGAGGAATTATGACCAGTGGGGTTGAGAGGTCATGATAAAACCACTCTTCTTCATGTTGTCGATATAAAACTGAGTTTCAGTGATGTTCTGACCTTGTGTTACCACATTCAGCTTTAACAGCTAACAGCGTTGCCGCTGTCTGTACAGTTCATTATTGATGAACTATTCATTGACCTCTGGAGAGCTTTCTCAGCATGGACAGTCTCTGGCGAAGAAATGACAAGCCCACCATTTCAGCAGATGGTCCATTTATCTGTCTACATTGTCGAATAAAATTCTGGACCTCTAGACTATATGTCATTGGTTTTAATAGGAATTATTAAAGATTGCATGTGTGTTTAGATATGATCAATTTTGATCCAATGAATGGTAATCTGCCATCATATTTGTGTCAGTGGATGATGCAGTCAACATGGGACTGCATTTCATCCTGCAACATCTAGACCACCCGGGGACTTATGCAAGAATCCTGTTTCTTGATTTTAGTTCAGCATTTAACACTATTGTCCCAGACATTCTCTCCACCAAACTCTCCCAGCTCACTGTTTCTCCTGCCATGTGTCAGTGGATCACCAGCTTCCTAACAGGTAGGACGCAGCAGGTGCAGTTGGGGAAAATCATGTCCTCCTCACAGTCCATCAGCATTGGTGCCCCTCAGGGTTGTGTGCTCTCTCCACTGCTCTTCTCTCTATACACCAATGACTGCACCTCTAATGACCCGTCTGTTAAACTCCTGAAGTTCGCAGATGACACTACAGTCATTGGACTTATCAGTGATGACAACGAGTCTGCGTACCGACAGGAGGTGGAACGACTGATGTCCTGGTGCAGCCTGAACAAACTGGAGCTGAACACACTGAAGACAGTAGAGATGAGAGTGGACTTCAGGAGACACCCCCCAGAACTGCTGCCCCTCAAAATCTTCAACAGCCCCGTGTCTACGGTAGAGTCCTTCAGGTTCCTGGGAACCACCATCTCACATGACCTGAAGTGGGAGCACAACATCACCTCCATCCTCAAAAAGGCCCAGCAGAGACTGTACTTCCTACGCCAGTTGAGGAAGCTGGACCTGCCTCAGGAGCTGCTGATCCAGTTCTACACTGCAGTCATTGAGTCCATCCTGTGTACATCCATCACAGTCTGGTTTGGAGCAGCCACAAGGCAGGACAGGAACAGGCTGCAGCGAACAGTGAGGACAGCTGAGAAAGTCATTGGGGCTTCACTGCCCTCCATTCAGGACTTGTACCACGCAAGAACCAGGAAACGGGCTGGAAAAATCATCACAGACTCCACACACCCGGGTCACAACATGTTCCAACTCCTCCCGTCTGGCAGACGCTACAGATCTCTGTCCACTAAGACTGTCAGACACAAGAACAGTTTCTTCCCCCAGGCCATCACCATCATCAACAGCTGATCATCAGACATCCATCAGCGTGACCCCCAACCCATTCACAACCCCCATGTGATGTGAATCCTTATGTATTTTGTGTATTATTTGTACGTTTTTTTATGTAAAGTATCTGTATAGTTTTTAGCATTTTTAGAGAGACACTTTCTAGAGAGACACGAACAGCCGGAAACAAATTCCTTGTGTGTGTCAACATACTTGGCCAATAAACCTGATTCTGATTCTGATATTCAAATGGTAAGAGTTTATTTAAAAACAGTTTCTGGCATAGCTAATTTTCCTCATAAGATCTGTACTGAAACGACATGAGAGGTGAATATCGACTGCTGATATCAGAATTTGGTAAAAGGGTTCTGTAATAGCCTACTGGAAAGTTATTTATAAATTTTCTCACCACATTCAAACCTGCCTGAGAACAACAGATCCTGATTTAAAAAAATTATTTCATAAAGTAGAATGGTTCTATTTATGGTAGTGAAGAAATGTCTTGGGGTAGTTTACTATTGACTTTTAAAGACACTACACATTGTGTAGTCTTTTATTAGGTAAATAGTAATATAGTTTTTAGTGTGGTTATTTCTGATTGAATTGATGATTTCATGTAGGTAGATACATACCTGAACACATACAACACACAACTAATTGTTGATCATGATAACATTCAGCACTTTAATGACCAATTCATAACAGTAACTCTGACTTTCCTTCAACACTGAGAAGAAAACAATCAGTTGGATAAAAAGCTACCTATTAAAAAATATGACCTTCTTTTCGAGTCTTACAAAAGAGTGGAATTTCAAACTTGAATTAAGTTTACCCTTGTTATGACATTTGCAAAAGAAATTTTGATACCAGGCTACTTTGTGTTTTGTGATCCAAACACTAAGACTGCACAACTCTTCTTTCTGTAGGCTTAAACACGTTTCATGAAAAGAGATCCAACATAGTACAGTATACAGCCTAGGCTACTGTATTTCATAAATAACATACCATGTCATTTATACCATGTCATTTATCAATTATATATTTGAATAATTTTCTGTCCATATGCCGATTTGTAAAGATCACTCATTTTTTCAACATTTTTTTAAATGAAATAACTAATAAGAAGTGCTTAATCCATAGAACAAAGCCTAAAAATTAATAAATCAGTAGTCAGTTTCAATAATTATAAGTTTTCTTGTGTTGTTAGTGTATTTACTGATGGATTGTTCATTTCTGTGCGTTTTTTTAACTGTATTTTCTAAAAGGCTGGTATAGGAAATGGCGCCCCCTTTATTTCCGGAGTGCAATGGCGCTACTTCCATATATGGTATGGCTCGGCCCTCGGGCACGACCCCGCCCCGTCCTGCAGGCTGCAGCGAGCATTGGAGTGCAATCGCGCTACTTCCATATATGGTATGGCTCGTCCCTCGGGCACGATCCCGCCCCTTACTGCAGGCTGCAGCGAGGTGTACTTGAAAAGTTCAGTTAACAACAAGTTGTTGTCAACAAGTTAACAAGTTAAAGCTGGAATTTGGATAAAAGTCAACAGATTTGACACCAAGTGGGACCCACTTCATCTAACAAGCTCCACACCAGTTGCTGAGCGGACTGTGGACCAGAACCGAGTCAACATGTCTGACTTTAGTCCGTGTAAATCAGCTGAGTTACAGCAGGTAAATAATGTTCTTAATAATTTTCCCTTGTGTTTACTTCGATCACAGAACAACCAACTGAGATTTTATTTTTTTCCTGCGAGGTCGATAAGCTGTCGTTCCAACAAACGGACCGGTTCAGATGGGACTATCCACCACGATGAAAACAGCAGAGTCCAGTTAACAGTTCGGTTAACGTGTTTTCAAAAGTGTTCAATTTAATTCTCAGTGTTTGTGACATACAGTTAGTGGTGTTGAATAAATAAATAAATTAAAAATCAACCTGGTGTCTTCATTTTCAACATGCAGCAAGTTAGGCATTGTTTAAATGATGTAATGAGTCCAGATAGCTTCATTTAGCTCTGATAAATTTATATACCTCCCACGCTAACATAAATATTGTTTATTATTGTTAAACTATTATTATTTAGCACATTTAGTATACCTTGATGCATGCTCAATAATCCAGGTAGAAAAATCTAAAAAAGCTAAGTCTGGTCCTCTGGACATTCAAAAAAAAAAAAAAAAAATTGTAGAAACGTTTCGTCTTTCGTCCGAAAGACTTCCTCAGTCTGAGGTGCTGTGTTCAGCTCAGTCTTATAAATAGCACCCTCTCACAGTGTTACACAACCAGTTGGCTGATGACAGCCGAAACCAGCTGCTCACATGATCAAGGAGGACCATCAGCCTAACGATGGATCGTTAGCACCCTGATGGTTGTTTGCTATTCACAGAGGGCTGAGTGATACTAGCAATGACAGCATTGAAGGAGGGGGACAGTTGAACCCGGAGGCCTCCACCCCTGTTTAATGATGGGCGGTTTCTTTTAGTATGTTATATTGCAACGCGACGTGTGTAATACAGGTAGTCCCCGATTTACGAGCGAGATCCGTCACAACGAGGCGCTCGTAAACCGGAAATCTCGTAATTTGGAACGGCCGCCATTTCTCTCGTAAATCCGGAATTTCGCTCGTAAATTGGAACGGTTTTCGCTAGCGCGACTAAAAACACTCTATTTTCATCCAAAAACTGCTTATGAGTGCATAAAAATGATCGGAAACGTGTGTCCATATGCTTAACTAACTAACTGTGGTGAAAAAACACATGAAAACTCAGTATTTTTTTCGTTTTTTCCAAAAATTCGCAGCTCGTAAGTCTGGAACCTCGCAGATCAGAGCGCTCGTAAATCGG
Organism: Garcialebias charrua; assembly: GCA_038048925.1. Classification (NCBI taxonomy): domain Eukaryota; kingdom Metazoa; phylum Chordata; class Actinopteri; order Cyprinodontiformes; family Rivulidae; genus Garcialebias; species Garcialebias charrua. The sequence continues at coordinate 11,323 of JBBPBX010071162.1, read as the reverse complement.
GGACTACCTGTATCTGCCTGCCTCGTTCAATAAACAGGGATATAAGAACTGGATCCAGCTGTGTCTCTTCCAACACAGATGTTGGTAATTCAGGTGTAGATTAAGTAAATATGAGACTCAAAATATATTCAATCAGTCGTAGTTTAAAAAGCGGTGCGTGTCCAGTCCACCACAACTGTTGTTGTTATAAATACCGGGCTCAAACAAAAGCTCAGCGGGAGATGTTTATGTTATCAACCGGGGGTCAGCAAAAAACCTCCACTGTGAAGGGTGAGTTCAGAAACCTTTAGATTCAAAGAGAGGGGCCAGTGGTGTTGTGTAAATGATAAGCAGAACCGCAGAGAGAAAGGAGCGGTTTCACTCAAAATATGAGCCGTGTAAACGGCCCCTATGTCTCTCAGTAAGCCTGGGAACGCCTTGGGGTTCTACCAGAAGAACTGGAAGAGGTGGTTGTGATGTCTGGGTGTCTCGTACAAGCTGTTGCCCCTGCAACCTGACTTTAGTTTAGGCAGAAAATGATGGATGGTAAATGGAGCTTACTTATGTAGCGCATTCCAGCCCTCTATGAGGGGCCCCAAAGCGCTTCACAGTACCAGCCATCCACACATTCATACACCAGTAGTGGTAGACTGCCATGCAAGGCAGGGGCAGCCGTGGCGTAGTGGTAATGGCAGTCGTCCCCCGATCAGAAGGTTGGCGGTTCGAATCCCGGTTCCCCACACCATGTGTCGTTGTGTCCTTGGGCAAGACACTTAACCCCTAGTTGCTCCCGGTAGGACTGGAAAGCACCTTGCATGTCTGCCGCTACCGGTGTATGAATGTGTGTAGCTTTCAATGTGTGTAGCACTTTGAGATTTTCACTAATGAAAAGTGCGTTATAAATTGAATTAATTATTGTTATTATTATTATTAAGGCACCATCCAGTCCTACCGGGAGCAACTAGGGGTTAAGTGTCTTGTCCAGGGACAAAACGAGGTATGCAGTGACCGGGGATCGAACCTGGGACTTTCTAGTCCTGAGCAGGCTCCCCTGCCTCTACACCATCTCGGCCCCTTATGGATGGATGGATGGAAGTCACAGTGTCACAGGTAGTCACAGTACTGTATGGTACAATGGACATGGACCACAGAAAGCTGAAGATGGCGTCTCTGGTAGAGTTTCATTCGGGCCCAAAATATCCAACTCAACCCCTGCCCGGAGCCATAATTTCCTAACCCCACCCGACCCGATGAATTAACAGTAATTACAGGTCCGAAACCAAATCCACCCCCACCCCCACAATATTTTTAATTAAGCTTTGACTGCTTAATAGTGTCTCCTATTGTTGCCAACCTGTACATGGAGGAGGTAGAAAAGAGAGCATGGACGTCCTTTTCAGGGAGACCACCAAGTCATTGGTTCAGATATGTTGATGACACCTGGGTTAAAATTAAATCTCAGGAAGTCCAACATTTCACTGATCACATCAACTCTGTGGATAAATATGTCAAGTTCACACGAGAAGATGTAAAAAAAATGGCAGGTTGGCTTTCTTGGACTGTGAGGTATCAGTTTCTGATAGAGGAAATTTGCAAACTGAGGTGTACCGCAAACCCACACACACAGACCAGTATTTACTCACTAATCCAGCACATCCAGCACACACACTCTTTGCCCCACTCCCCTCAGGACGGAGGTTGAGGAGCATCAAGTGTAGAACCACTAGACTGAGGAACAGCTTCTACCCTGAGGCTGTTAGACTCATGAATAAATAAAAATAAAATAAAAATAAACACTGCAAAATATCACATCATGCTGATGCTGATCTGTTTTCTTGTTGCTGTGTTCATCTGTGTTCATCTGTGACCATCTGCTCATACAAACTCATGTTCGTGCTGCTGTTTATTCCCACTATATTAGGCTTAGTGTATTACTAGTTGATGTTTTTCTTAGTTAGTTCTAGATGTTATTACTGTTTTTCTCTTGCATTTGTTGTTGGATGTAACTGGGACCCCGTGTACATAATCTCGTTTTCATCACATGTACCACATGCGGTGCAAATGACAATAAAGACTCTCTCTCTCTCTGATATTTTGTATGTTTTAACCAAACTAATTTGTTCTCATAGTCTTATTCTCTGTATCTTCCACTGAATGAATGCAATGTACATTTAGTCATTTGACACAAAATGTTAACAGATCCATGTTTAGACACATACATAAAACAAAATAGCAGAACAGAATTTTTCCATATGAAGTCCAATTCAGAACTTTTAGGGAATAGTGGTATGGTGATAATGGCATGTTTAATGATTTCTCTGCAGGGAGGATAGTAGCTGTGTGGTGATACCCAGGGTGGCATCAGGTGGACTGAGCAGTAATTTTTAGGATGGTGCACTTTGGGGAATATACTGTAGCAGCTTCCGTTTCCAGGAACTGTATAAACCTGGGAAATGAAACAATGTAGCTTTTGTTCTGACCTTGTGCTTTGTCTTATACTCCTAGACAGGAACATGGATATTCACAGGAAAATTGTCTCAAACACACAAAAACAGAAAACACACACAATAAACAATGGACTCAATCAAGCAGACAAAGACTTGGCAAATATGCAAAACAGCCCTCATCTACCTATTTGGGTGGCTCATAATCAAAGTATAGTCTCTGTTGTCTCGCCCTACATCTTTCCATAGTGTAATCCAGTGCAGTGGTCCCAAGTGAAGCCCCTGGCATTGAGTCTTATTATAGACATCACACTGTCCAATTATCCCTGCCAACCACACCCTCTGAGTGCAACTCATAGGAGGCCAGGAGCCTTGTGGTGATGGTGTGTGTGTGTGAGGGGGAGGGGGGGGCTCTACATGTTCCATATACCTGTTATACCTGGTTTTTATTGTGTGGATGAAAGCGACATATGAAAGAAAAAAAAGAAAAAATCTGAAAATTACATTTCTCAAGTTTTTGTAGGCTGCACAATGGCTCAGTTGGTAGAGCTGCTGCCAGTGAGCAGGTCGCCCTAGTTCAAATTCCAGCCGGGGACCTTTCTGGGTGGAGTTTGCATGTTCTTTCTGTGCATGCGCGGTTCCCTTATCAGTCGGTCTCTCGGTGCAACATACTTGCTATGGGAATTGCACCCCCGCGCGATTACCTGAAGGAATACAATCACGCCTTTACGGCTAGGGCGCCAGAGGCCCGGCCCCTGCCCTCTGGGTATTTAAGCGGCTGACGCCCGTCCATCTCTTTTTTTGCCCTTCACCTCGCTTAACACCTGAACTTCGTGGGACTTCTCTGTTGTCACATCGCTCAGCTGAGGTGAGCTTGCTCCCTACACTGAGCGTACAGAGAAATTATCCTGCGTACTGCTGGGCTGGCGAAAGCTAGTCCAGCGTTTTTCTACTTACCTCGAAGTTTTCTTCTCTTTCCGCAGCTGCTTCGCTCGACGGCGCTAACTGCGTCACAACCCCCTGCTAACCATTAGCAGGCTAACCAGCGAAAGCAAGTCAACGGAGAAGACGACTTTGAACAAAAGAAAACTAGGACCGTTTCTCGTCTCCGGACATGGCTCCCGAGAAGGGAAAACAGAGGACAAAGAAGAAAAAACCAACAGGACGACGAGCCCTCACTCGCGCCCATGCCCCAGTGGATGCGGCTACTCCCTCTCGGCGACGGACACCCACGAGGCCTGTCCTGTCTGCCTAGGGATCCTGCACGCGAGGAAAGTGCTGGAAGTCCCCGACTCCTGCTTCCACTGTCGTCGAATGTCGACGGTAGTGAGGAAACGCCGCACGGACGCGTTGGCTAAATCCATGGCTAAGGCAGCGGCGCTGAAGGTCGCACGTCGCACAAAGCTGCTCGCTCCCAAACCGGAGCTCGAGAACGTGGACCTGGAATGCAGCGGTCGAGTCGGACAATGTGTCAGACTCCTCAGTTGCCGTCGAGACCTACTATAGAGGCTTTAGCAAAGTCTCACAACAAAGTAACATTAATTTTAGTGACCTTCGATATACATAACCAGGTGTCATTACCGCAGACGTGAATAACAATCTTACTGTATTTAGCCTTAGCCTTAGTCAACAGTTTCAGATAAGAGTCAGCGTTGCTCGCTCTGGCCCCGGAATGCATTTAACTATGACCACTGGAGTCACTAAAGCCATGTTACGGACTATGGAGCTGCCAATAACTGGGGTCTGCTTCTCAGTCGTTTGGACAGAGACCCCACCAGGACAGGTAAATCACTCGGTGGAGGACTGTGCCTTTACGTTAACAAAAAGTGGTGTAACACGGTTATCATCAGGGAGACGATGTGCACACCAGACATCAAACTTTTGTCTGTGTCTCTCCGCCCGTTTTACTTGCCAAGGGAATTCCCGCAGCTTTTTATAACTCTTGTTTACATCCACCCTAAGGCTAATACGGAGCTAGCAACTCAGGCTTTGCTAAAAACAGTGCAGCAGTTTCAGAAGATCTCACCGGACGCTCCTAACCTTATCATGGGGGATTTTTACCAATGCAGACTCGGAAAGTCACATGGAAATTTTTATCAGTATGTGACGTGCCCCACTCGACTTACCAAATTGTGTTACGGCACGGTGAAAGACGCTTTTAAATCCCTGAGCAGAGCCCTGCTTGGTTCATCAGACCAAAATGTTGTCTATTTGGTCCCACACTACAAACCCGTCCTGAGGAAACACAAGCCAGAGAAACGTTTGGTTCCGGTTTGGTCGGAAGAGTCCATCCAGAATCTTCAAGACTGTTTTAGCTTCACAGACTGGGATTTGTTTAAAAGTACATGCGATAATTTAGAGGAACTTACTGACACGATTTCCTCTTATATTAATTTTTGTGAGGGATCAGTGATTCCCAGAAAATATGTCACAATTTTTGCAAACAATAAACCTTGGATCTCCAAATCAGTTAAAAAAACAATAAATTTACGCAACATTAGCTTTAAAAAGGGGGATTTGACTCAATACCACATACTAAAAAAACAAGTGAGGAAGGAATTAAAAGTAGCTAAAGTAAACTATAAGGTAAGGTACATTTTCATCTTTAAATCACTTCTTGGTCTGCTGCCCTCATACATCTCCTCCTACATGTCTTTGCGTGAGTGCAGCTACAGTGTGCGCTCTCAGGACATGATTACCTGCAGTGTTCCGTCAGTGAGGACTGAACTTGGAAAAAGGGCCTTCTCCTACTCTGCTCCTGCTTCATGGAATATCTTACAAAAAGATCTGAAGCTCTCGACCTTGACTTCTCTAAATGGTTTTCAGAATCTGTTGGAATCCTGGCAAAAACCAATGCAGATTTGTTCCTGTCTTTGATTTTATACGTCTACCTTATGTTTTGCTCGTTTTTTGATACTTTGTTAAAAAAAAATGTATTTCTTTCTTTTGTTTTTTCTCTTTTTTGTTTTCTATTGTTTATTGTTTGTTTATTGTTTAAGGAAATTCTACCATTGCTGTTCATCGTTCTTTAGTTTTAGCAGGTCGCTTTCGTAAATGAGCCCATGAGGTTCAATAAGATTTACCTGACTAAATAAAGGTTGAATGAATAAGGAGAGGGTGTAAAATATGTTCGGGTCCAATAACTCCCGGCTGGCGTGGGAGGGCGTTAAGTCCATGATGGGGATGCCAAAGAAGAGAACTCACATCACTCTTAATTCCTCATCCGCCTCGGAACTGTCAAATGATTTTAATTTGTTTTACAATCGTTTTAACAGTAATGATTTTACAGAGGAGCTTTCTGTTTTAAAAGAAACGTCGTCAGGTGCAACAATGACCATTGCTATTGGAAGTGTGGTTAACATGTTTTTAAAGACTAAAGAAAGGAAAAGTCCGGGTCCTGATGGCATAGGGGGTCGTATTCTTAAGAACTGTGCCCTACAGCTTGCAGATATCTTCTGTTTCCTTTTTAATATGTCTCTTCAAACCTGTACGGTCCCAAAGGTCTGGAAAGACTCTATCATTGTTCCCAGTGCTGGGCAGCGCTAGCCTGGTTAAAGCCAGACCCTTGGCCTTCACTTCGCTTTGTACTAGGGTCTGGGACTTCTCCCATAGACAAGGATTTCTCCGGTCGATTTTTGACCGGACCAATCAGAGAACAGAAGGCGGATTACCGGACCAATCAGAGAACAGAAGGCGGAGTTTTGTTAGTTTAGCCTGGCGAGGTCCAGGATATCAGAAAAATAGCTCAGAAACCACTCTGTGGATATTTTTCTGCTACCAGTGTGTAATTATATGGCTCTAATTTACTGACTGTTGGCCTGGATGAAACATTTGAGATAAAATTTGATTTTTTATAATTTATTTTTGTAGCGTACCCGAGGCTGTTTGGAAAATGTCAAACCGAAACAATTTAAATCCAGCAGATTTGACCATTTTGTGAATTGATTTAGGAACTGTTAAGCTCAGGAACACTTCTGATATAACGTCAGCTAAGAAATATATTTTTTCTCAGCAAAGAAATAATAGTTTTTTACCTTGTTTTCATGAAAATTCCTTCGTGGCGGCAGCCATTTTAACTGACGACGTCAGTCGACGTCGTTCAAAACTCCGCCTTCTGTTCTCTGATTGGTCCGGTCAAAAATCTACCGGAGAAATCGTTGTCTATGGGAGAAGTCCCAGACCCTAGTACGAAGCGAAGTGAAGGACAAGGGTCTGGTTTTAACCAGGCTAGGGCAGCGCTAATCCAAAAATTAGTTCCGCTATTTCTAAAGCGCTTATTAATTTATTTAGGTCCGTAATTTCAAAAGCGTTCATGTCTTAGCAAAGCTAGCGGAAACTAATTCTAAAGCGCTAACGTGCAAATGGCTGTAAGAGATAAACACTTAACCTGTCATCAATATGTTCGGGATATAATACTTGTCAGTTTGCTGACTAGTACAATATTCCAAAAGAAGTTGGAGCAGATTTGATCTGACCTAAATTCATTCGCGAGTTCACCCTTTTTCCAGATTAAATTGCTTAACTGTGACTAGACAAAATGTAATTTCACGAGAGGCGTCAACTTATGTTGATCCACCAGAAGATGGACCTTTCAGGATTCCAGGGGGTTGTTTATATTCTTGAGGCTAATAAAACCGTTCAAAACCTCCTCTTTTATCTTTGAACCAAGTTTCCCATCATTGAATATCAGGTGAGTCAATGAAAATCCAGATTTGTACGTTTTGTGTTACTTTAATTAATAGTTACAGGGGTTAACAGCTTAAGCACTTCTAATACAGGTTGATTACATCAGATTACATGATTGGCTTTTAAAGAGGTAAATTATTCTACAGCTCACCAAAGGTGTCCACAGGCAGGGCTTTAAGGTGTTCGAATTGTAATTGAGTTGAGTTACAATCCAATCAATAATTTGTATAATCTTTAAAATTGTTTGTTTATTCCACAACAAGTGTTATGATCCAATCAAAAATGGTTTAATCCATCAAGGTGTTATAATTCCATCAGGAAAATCTTGTGTTATAATCCACTAGGAAAAACTTGTGTTATAATCCACCAGGAAAAACTTGTGTTATAATCCACCAGGAAAAATTTGTGTTATAATCCACCAGGAAAAACTTGTCTTTTAATCCACCAGGAAGAACTTGTGTTATAATCCAATCAGATAGAAAAATAATATAATCCATCAATGACGTTTATTCCACCAAAATCTTATAATTCCTATTTATTCTGCTCCTTTTTTGTTCCACATAGGTTCAACAAGTAAGAAAAAAACTCACTATTTTTCTGCATTTTTTTCAGCTATAACACATATTTTACATTTTTAAGATTTATTATATAACATACCTCAATTTCACAATTTTCAAAGAGTGTGTATTTACCTGGTTCACTACAGTTTAACTAAGAAAAATTACAACAAATGATTCAAATACAGCCATAATATGACAAGAGCAGAGTAAAACCCTACATCAAGTTTTGGATTTAAAAATAAGGGGAATTTTCTGCCGGGTACGCCGAGCCATCCCACTAGCCCAGGGATCTGCAACCTTTATGATCAAAAGAGCCATTTCTGCCCCTTTGTTCACTAAATCAAACGTTTCCGGAGCCACAATACCTGCTACAACTGGGATTCTCAACTGGTGGCCCACAGACCACTTTTTTTTTTATCACTGTTTTTTTATTAAAGTTTTTTCCTTTTATACATACAAATAAGAAAGCGTGGGTACAAAAAATGTTATACGTATGGTCTGTTTAAACGACATACATAAATAAACACAAACAAAAATTCTTTAAAAATTAATCCCATTCACTCCTATCCAGGTCACTGCCCTATGTCCACACACTACATCTTTAAACCTGACAAAAACAGAGAGCACAAAAAAATAAAACAGAGAATTCACCTGAAATATTATTGTATATTTTGGAATGTATCAAGAAAAGGCCCCCATATTTTATTAAATTTCTCAGTAGAGTGCTGAAGAGAACACCTTATTTTTTCTAGTTTCAAGCATGACAAAAGGTCATATAACCACTGTTTATGAGTTGGAAGGGCAGCACCCTTCCATCTTATTAGAATTGCACGCCTTGCTAACAAGGAACAAAAAGCCAGTGCTTGTCTTTTGGAGGCTGATAGAGGTAACTCTTCACCACTGATACCAAACAGAGCAAGGAGAGGGCTAGGTGTTACTTCTACTCTGAAGATTGTGGACAGGGTTTTAAAAACATCCGTCCAAAACTGACCAAGGCTGGGACAGGACCAGTACATATGAACCAGTGTGGCCTCAGCAGTTTTGCATTTGTCACAGTATGGGGTGATTTCTGGATAAATACGAGACAGTTTGCTTTTGGAGAAGTGGGCTCTGTGTACCACTTTAAACTGAATAAGACAATGGCGTGCACATAGAGATGTTGTGTTAACAAGTTTAAGTATAGAAGCCCATGTTTCATCTGGAATGGTCATGCCCAGGTCCTCCTCCCATACAGCTTTAAGTTTGGGTGAGGAGGTCTCCATCATGTTCAACATTAGATTGTAAAGCCGTGAAACCCGGGTCGGGTTCAATTGTAAGAACGTTTCCAACAGTGTAGGCTCTGGTAGAGAAACTGAGCCTGAAAAATGTGATTGAATAAAATGTCTGGTTTGTAAATATCTGAAAAAATGGGATTGTGGTAGACCATACTTATTGCTAAGTTGTTCAAATGATGCCAATTTCTTCTCAATGAAAAGGTCCTTAAAATGAGTAAGACCGCTCCTGTGCCATCCCAGAAACACCCCATCCTGAAGAGAAGGTTTAAACAAATGGTTAAGTGCAATGGGGCTTAGAGGGGAAAAATCCTTAAGTTTAAAATGTTTTCTAAACTGGCCCCATATTTTTAGTGAATGTTTCACTACAGGATTCAAAATGGAGTTGGGTGAGGAGAGTGAAAGTGGAGCACAAAGCATAGCTGGTAGAGATATATTATTGTTGTTGTGTAATTCCATAGTCACCCAATCAGGGGAATTACTCAGGTTATGGTAAAAATACCAGTGCACTAAGCATCTGAGGTTAGCAGCCCAATAATAAAACCGAAAGTTAGGAAGACCAAAACCCCCCTCCTCTTTAGGTTTTTGAAGATTCATCTTATTAAGCCTTGGACGTTTATTCCTCCATATGTAGGATGAAAAAATTGAATCCAGCTCGTTGAAAAATATATTAGGAATAAAAATAGGTAGTGCCTGAAAAACATATAAAAATTTGGGTAGTATAGTCATTTTAATTGAGTTTATACGTCCTACCAAGGACATGGAAAGTGGCGTCCATTTTGTGAGGGATCTTTTCACTTGGTTCAACAGTGGAGTCAGATTTTCTTTGAACAAGTTTTTATGTTTTTTTGTCACTGTGACACCCAGATATGTAATTTTTTGTCTTTCAATTCTGAACGGCAAATTAGTAAAGTCTGAGATATTTACTTTATTACTTAAAGGGAAAAGCTCACTTTTGGTAAGGTTCAATTTATTAGGGATGGGGCAGATCCGATCCAGTATCGGTATTGGTATCCGATACCAGCCTTGTTTACATATCGGATTTTCAGAGCAGAGACTGCCATCTTTCCGATCCATGATACACTGCAGTTGTCTTCAAACTATGGAATGGATTTCCTGAACGGAGGCGTGTTTTATGAGCCCAGAGTAGTAAGACCCGCCTCACATTCAGGAAATCCATTTCCTAGTTTGCCCCTTGCAGCCAGGTAAAACGTGAGTAAACACAGAGAGGACTGGAGGACTGTGGCTAACGGCTAACCAACTTTTCATCTTGGCATCAGAGTCGGTCAGAGTTTATTGATTTTTGCATGTCCGCGAACATGTCTGCTGTGTGGATGTGTTTTACTCTTGAAGCACCGCAAAGCAAGACAGCAGCGACGTGTACGTGTCTGCAGAGCCGCGTGCGTGTCTGCAGAGCCGCTGTACAGAGAGGAGGAAGCTCCGTCGCGTCATATAATACCACAAACGTGATGAAACATTTGAAAAAGACCACAGTAAAGAGCATGACGATTGTTTAGCCCGGCGGGAGAAAGACAAACGGAGCCGACAGAAATCACTTCTGGACTCGTTTCAACAGCAAGGTAAACTTCCGCTGGACAACGTGAAAGCTAAAGGGATAACCCAGAAACTGCTAAACAACTTGTCAGGAACACTGTCAGCCAACCTGTGGGGTTTGCTGGAAAAGATTGTGACTTTGCTGGAACCCTTTGAGGAGTTAACCAGAGAAATCAGCTCAGCGAGCTCCTCTGCAGCTGATGTGATCCCAGCGTCACCATTTTAAACAGCTGCTCGCTGATAACAGTGTGGACAGTGGCATCAAAACTTTGAGAAGCAGCCTCCTCCAAGCTGTCAGCAGGTGATTCCATGACATCCAAAGTGAACCCCTGTATGCTGTTGGACAGGTGAGGCATATTTTTGAATGTCTTGTAAATGTCTCCAAAGCTCTGTGGGATTATGAAAAACAAAAGGCTGAGCTGTGGCAGCCATCTTAAACTGGATGTACTTTAAAAGTCAACCAGTCGTAGAGAGCCCTTCAGTGATTATCTCTTGAAAGTTTAATCAAAATCTGTCCAGCGGGTCATGAGATATTTTGCTAACAGACGGCACCATTGATTCCAAATAAATAACGTTATAATTTTAAAGAAAGATCTTATGCATTCTACTAGTCCCTTGAATATGCTTTGGGAATGAGTCTCAGCTACTACCACACCACATTTCATCTACATTTTTTGTCAAATTGACTGAGTTGTAGTCAATTTTGTGTTGTTTTCAGTTGGCTGTGGCAGCCATCTTAAACTGGATGTACTTTAAAAGTCAACCAGTCGTAGAGAGCCTTTCAGTGATTATCTCTTGAAAGTTTAATCAAAATCTGTCCAGCGGGTCA
>JBBPBX010071161.1:0-18397 GCA_038048925.1 Garcialebias charrua | reverse complement strand
TGGAGGAAAGAGGATGAGGACACCAACTGTTGCATTTAAGTGCATTTTTTGCAAGATAATTCTCTGCTCTTGCCCTGATTGTCCTCTTCACAGATTTATAAACTGTCAGAAAACACTGTGACTGTGGCAGGTCAGTGACTCTCTGTGAAGAGACAACATACCATCAAAGACACTGCATCTTTCTGCTCATTTTGTTGGTGAAAGAGTGTGATGAAAGTTAAAACATGGACTAATCTGACCACAGGAACCTGCTGTATGTCTGCTGTCCTTGTCCATCTGAGATGAGATTTTGAACGCAGAACTTGGCAGTGTTTCTGTGAAGAAGTAGGATTTCCTCCATGTAGATTCCCAGATTGGAGCGGTGGTCAAGACCAGATTTTATCACCTCAGACAGCTGGCTAAGGTAAAGCCCATCCTCACAAAACAGCAGCTGGAAACAGTAATCCATGCCTTCATCACCTCTCGGCTGGATTACTGTAACGCTCTTTACCTTGGAGTCAGCCAGTCCTCCCTCAGACGTCTCCAGTTGGTCCAGAACGCTGCTGCTCGCCTTCTAACTGGAGTTCATAAGAGGGAGCACATCACCCCCACTCTGGCTTCACTCCACTGGCTGCCTGTTCATTTTAGAGTTCATTTTAAGATTCTTTTATTTGTTTTTAAAAGTTTAAATGGTCTTGCTCCATCCTACCTCTCTGAGCTGCTTCACCCATACTCTCCTGCTCGGTGCCTCAGATCAGCTGATCAGCTGCTTCTGGAGGTGCCGAGGTCCAAACGGAGGCTCAGAGGAGACAGAGCTTTTTCTGTTGCTGCTCCAAAACTGTGGAACGATCTCCCTCTTCCCGTCAGACAAGCTCCTTCACTGTCCAGTTTTAAAACTCTTCTAAAAACACATTTTTACTCACTGGCTTTTAGCACAGACTGAATTTGTTCTGCACTGTTTTTATTGTTTTTATTGATCTTAATGTTTTAACAACTGTTTTATTTTTATGTGTTTAAATGTTCTTGATTTTATGTACAGCACTTTGTTGCAGCTGTGGTTGTTTTAAAGGGCTCTATAAATAAAGTATTATTATTATTATTATTATTCCCTGATGCATGCTCAATAATCCAGGTAGAAAAATCTAAAAAAGCTAAGTCTGGTCCTCTGGACATTCAAAAAACAAAACAAAGCAAAAAAATTGTAGAAACGTTTCGTCTTTCGTCCGAAAGACTTCCTCAGTCTGAGCTGCTGTATTCAGCTCAGTCTTATAAATAGCACCCTCTCACAGTGGATCGACCAGTTGGCTGATGACAGCCTGAAACCAGCTGCTCACATGATCAAGGAGGACCATCAGCCTAACGATGGATCGTTAGCACCCTGATGGTTGTTTGCTATTCACAGAGGGCTGAGTGATACTAGCAATAACAGCATTGTAAGAGGGGGACAGTTGAACCTGGAGGCCTCCACCTCTGTTTAATGATGGACGGTTTCTTTTCACAAAGATGGCCTCCTTTACTCCTCTCTCAAACCATCGTTCCTCTCTATCAAGGATGTGAACATCTTCATCCCTGAAAGAGTGACCTCTGACCTGGAGATGAGTGTAGACCGCAGAGTCCTGACCTGATGATGTTGATCTTCTGTGCTGGGCCATCCTTTTGGCCAGTGGCTGTTTAGTTTCCCCAATATGACTGATCACAGCCCAATATTATTATTATTGTGTAATACAGTTTGGGGTTACATTACAGGATGCATCAGTTTTTCAAAGCTATCCCAAGCTCGTCTAATGATACTGATGGTGCTGTCTCAGTGCCAATTGAGGGCTTTAAAGTCATGACTGCTCAACAGTTTTCTCCCAGCTTCACCAAGTTATTTTTGTCTGTTCCCAAACCTTTTTAACAACATTAGACATGATTTGATGTTTGCAACATTAAAAGTATGCAGGCTCAAACTCCAGAGAAAATCGGGTGTAGAAAAATTTAAAACAAACCTGAAGAAACTGTAGAAGCAGGGAGCATACAGTATATAAAAAATGTAAAGTTATGCTCTTTGATAAAAAAACAAAGTTTGACAAGAAAAATGTGCACGTCCTAAACAAAGATAAACAACAAAGGGGCTATGAAGCAAGATTAGTGGTTTAAATAAACGACTTCAACTACAGTTTGGGAGTTTCTGTCACAAAGCAGGTTTACTTTATGGACCTGGGGCCTCATGTACAAAGACTTGCGTGGATTTCCTACTGAAAAGTGACGTACGGTCAAATCCAGAAAAGTGTGTACGCACAAAAAAATCCAGATGTATCAAACTGTGCGTACACCGGAATCCACGCACATTCCTTTTGTACATCACAACCAACGTGGAACTGAGCGCACGTGAGACACCTCCCCTGACACGCCTTCATTTACATATGTTAAACAGATGCAAATTACTTCCTGCATGTGTGAAGGACATGTTTGTTTGATCCCTGCGCGATCAGAAATGATTTCTAGATTCAGGAAAATAATGAATTTAATATAATATGAGTGAGGAAAAAATCCTAAGTAAGAATAGTAATAAAATGTGTTCATCACGCAAAGAACGAGTGATTGTGTGTCGGTATTTGTGTGTGCGCGCACCCTGCTTTGGTGCGCAACGGCTCATCCATTCATTCTGAGTGAAAATATTAACTTTGCGCACGAGTTTATTACCATAATTACTGTAAACACAGAGGAACTTGGATGTTTGGTTGAACATAGATCTTTGTTTATTTAATAGATGATATGAAGAAACGAGTCTCTGCGTCTCAGTGGAGAGTTTTCATGACATGACGTGATGTTGGAGTCTCCAAACGCTGCGCGCAGCGCGCGCCACAGCCTTGTGCGCAATCTGTTTGTCTGTGAAGCTGTTACTCTCCAACAAGTTATATATGGTGTACTTTCACGTGTCATTTTGGAGAAATCTACAATAAACGCAGATTATGAATCACCTCCAGCTGCCGTGTGAGGGTGCGCGCGCGCTCCAAAGCGCGACCACTCAGCCTTTGGAATCATATAGATGAGACCATTCTATTGGACATGATCCGGCTTTGTGTGGACTGGAATGGCACAGTCCCGATCGACCTGCCAGCTCCCTCTGGAAAGCTCGGGAACAGTTTGGTCGCTGCTTCTGCACGCGTTGTGCACGGTTCCTGCGTTGTGCTCCAGAGCGCAGTGCCAAAATGAAAAAGGATTATCCCTGAAAACGGCTGATAAGCCATATCATAGATCAGAAAATTATATCTGTTTATAAATAAATGCTCTGCGTGTTACACTATCTCCAGTAAGGCTGAATCCGTTCCTGTTAAATGTATTTGTTGCACAACTTTGCGCGTCCTTTATTTGCGTCCATGTGGATGTAATAATTGTTATCATGTGTGTTTGGTGGGAATATTAATCATTTTCACATCATGAACAGTTAATAATAATAATAATAATAATAATAATAATAATGAATTCAATTTATAACGCACTTTTCATTAATGAAAATCTCAAAGTGCTACAAGGTGCAACATAATTGAATGTCAATAAAACAAATAATAAAACAATTACAATCAACAACAGTATCAGCTAAGATCAAAAGTAGAATCATGAGGAGTATAGTATGCTCGGTTGAAAAGAAAGGTCTTCAAGCCGCTCTTAAAGTCAACCACAGACTGTGGGGCTTCAGTTTTTCAGGATCACCTGTAAGTGTCGCCAAAGGAACAAGAACCACAGAAACGTGCGTACGTGTGCTCGGGAGCTGGCGTGGAAATGTACTTGGATGCGCACATATTCATGTTCAGTTCAGTTTTGATACATACGGGGTTTTGCGTGGATGGTGCCGTACGCAAGGTTTTTGTGCGCACGCACGGTTGATACATGAGGCCCCTGGTTCCATGGTAAACTATGCTAAAAACACAATTTGCTGTTATGTAGGGTAGGTGTCTAAATTATACTCCCTTAAATCTAAATAATGACTTCGTGAAGCGATTGAAAAAATTATAATAATCAGTCAGAACATGAGTAGACTTTGCAGAGTTTGGACGAGGTCTTCAGGCAGGTTTGAGGAACACAGTGGGCTCCCAAGTGTGCATGATAGATCTGACGTAATTTACAAACAAAGATGCCATTTTTCCTCAAAACCACTGACAGAACTCTTAGCTTCTTACTGCCACGGTGAGGTCACATGAACTAGAGTCAAGAGGTCTCTGAATAAAACACCGATTAACGTTTGGAGCCGTTTTGGTTCAAGATGGCTGCCACCTCTGAAACCACAAAATTAGTTATAACTCAGTCATTCTTTGAGATATTGAGCTGAAATTTAGTATGGTTGTAGCTGAGAGTGAGTTGTTAAAATTCCTAATGCAAATTAAAACACCAAGATGGCCATCTTAGCTAAAAGGGGGAAAAAAAGATAACTGAGCTATTTTAAAAGATATTGAGCTGAGGTTTGGTGTGGTGGTACCTGACAGTGATGCACAACACACTGTGAATTCAAATCTAAAAATTCAAGGTGGATGCCCCAGCTTAAAACAAAATGTCTATAGCTCATTGTATTCTACTGGGAACAGGTGAGAGTGGGCAAAACTGAATGTGAGGAGCAGAAACTGACTGAGAATAAGTGAATAGCACATGGAACACTGGGAAAAAACAAAACACTTATAAAACAATAGCAACAAAACTGAAAGTTATGCACCATAACTCATGTTCCCTGAAGGAAGGGAACGAGGTGCAACATACTTGCTATGGGAATTGCGCCCCCGCACGATTACCTGAAGGAATATACTCACGCCTTTACGGCTAGGGGCGTCACCGCCGCGCCAGAGGCCCCGCCCTCTGGGTACTTAAGCGGCTTGCGCCCCTCCATCTTTCTCCAAAGTTGCACTTCACCGAGCTTTCAGCATTGAAAAGGGCCAGCTATGTTGCACCTCGTTCCCTTCCTTCAGGGAACATGAGTTATGGTGCATAACTTTCAGTTCCCTTTCAGTCTGGTCTCTCAGTGCAACATACTTGCTATGGGAACGTAATCCATTCACGCCCTTGAAATGCTCAGTAAAATGCATGCTAGAGTGAACGTCTGCCTTTGACCAACAGGCATCTCAAGGCTACTTTCTATTGTGTGTTAGAAAGGACAGCCTGAGTGACGTCACCTGCAGTAACATCCAAACTGTAATGCTTTGCAAAAGTATTTAATGATCTCCAATTCGCAGTAGCACAGATGTCTGCGACTGGCACACCCTTAAATAATGACCAGGAAGTGGCCAAGCCCCTAGTGGAGTGAGCATGCACTCCAGAGGGTACCTGTTGGCCTTTGCTACTGTAAGCCCTTTTTATGGCCTCAGTCACCCAATGTGAGAGGCGTTGTTTTGATAGGGCTCTCCCGGTAGCAGGTGCTGCAAAGCAGACGAACAGTTGGTTTGTTTTCCTCCATTCGGCTGTTCTCTGCATGTAGGTGCGTAAAGCCCTCACTGGGCAGAGAGCCTGTAGCCTTTCCTGTTCCTGAGTGAGGACAGGGGCAGGTGGAAAGGAGGAGAGATCAAAGTCTAGACTCCTATGTTTCAGAGTCAAGACCTTGGGAGTGTATGCGGGATTAGGCCTTAGTGTGACCTTTGACCCATCAGGGGCGAATCTGGTACACATTGGATGCACAGACAATGCATGGAGGTCACCCACGCGTTTCGCCGAGCAAAGTGCCAGGAGTAGAGCAGTTTTATAAGATAGTAAATCTATCTTAACCTCGCTCAGTGGCTCGAATGGAGGGCCACAAAGAGCCCCCAGGACCAGGCCAAGATCCCAACCAGGGGTCAGGGTCCTGCTGGGTGGTTTAGTCCGAAGGACACCCTCATAAATCTTATTATGATTGGATGTGCTCCAGGTGTCTTGTGTCCCCAGCCTTCGTGACAGGCTGAAATCGCTGATAGGAAAACTTTAATCGTTGAATAAGAACAACCTTTTTCCAGTAAATCCTGAAGGAAAGTCAGGAGTTGAGCCAAGTTGCATGCATAAGAAATAATATTTCTTTCTGAGCACCAGGCTTCAAAAATACGCCACTTTTATGTGTATAAAGATTGTGTTGATCCAGCACGGGCATTTTGTATGGTCAATACCACATTTTCTGGCAAGCCTGACGCCATCAACCAGTTCTTTTCAGCCAACAAGCTGAGACTTTTGGCAGTTCCTGGCCTAAGTGGTTGTACTGCCCTATCTGATGACACAGAGGCTGTTAAACCCTGG
Source organism: Garcialebias charrua (assembly GCA_038048925.1). NCBI lineage: Eukaryota > Metazoa > Chordata > Actinopteri > Cyprinodontiformes > Rivulidae > Garcialebias > Garcialebias charrua. Next base: position 12,190 of record JBBPBX010071161.1, on the reverse strand, counting down.
GGGTCAACCAGATTGGGAAGGAGGCCTCCTTGCTGATATGCTCCCAAGTTATCCTGATCAGGATTAATTGAGGGCAGAGGTGGGTAGAGTATTCAAAATTTTTACTCAAGTAAAAGTATTGTTATTTGAACCAAATATTAATCAAGTAAAAGTAGTGAGTAGGCATCCAAAAATTTACTTGAGTAAAAGTAATAAAGTACTTTGATTATGACCTACTCAAGTAGTGAGTAACTGCGGAGTACTATCTCGTGTCATTAAATCATAACATGCAAATGTATTTACAAGGGAACATAACTTTTAATGAGACTGAACATACATTGTTATAAATAAAAACACAAAGGCAATACTAGCCAAAAGGATTTAGAAATAAACCACTTATCTTTTACATTGTTATAAATAAAAAATAAATAAAAAACACAAAGGCAACTGTAGCCAAAATAATTCAGCTAAATACTGTATTTTCCATATATACTGTAGTTTCCAATTTACATATGTTGGTGCGTGTCAATGGCTTATCCTGTTATAACTTCTCCCTCTCACTGTCTCCTCACTGAATTGATAAAGCTCCTCGGATGAGAAGCGAAACGTCTTGTTGCTACAAATAAAGTCCAGTTGTTCTGTATTGAATGCCTTTTTTGATTTTATTATGTCCTGGACGACTGAGAATCTTCACCAGCAAATACTGTATTAATAAACTTGACTTCCTGCAAAACTTTGTTTTTACCAGTTGGAACTAATTTTCTTACATTTTGACATCCTATAAACAGAACTAACTGTTTAAGTATAAACTGAAACACAGTCCTACACATCAAGCAAAGGACTACCGGTATGTATTCCTGAACTTAATCAGTAGAACAACTGACAACATAAACTCAGTGAAACATTATTCAATAATGTGACTGTTGAGCTTTAAGAGTAGTTGGCTCTCAAGGTTTTTGCAGTGAAGCTGTGATCTCTTAGCAGTTAAAAGGAGTCCTGCATGAATAAAGAGTCTCTCACAAGCTGCAGATGCTGGAAGACTTGTGTTGACTTTGAGTGACAACCGCTTGATTTGAGGAAAAGAGTGTAACAGATCCATACCTCCAGTGGATGGACATGAATACCTCTCCAACTCTCCTGATTTTCTGGTCTTAATGGATCCAAAGAAGTCTTCTTCATCAGAGCGGCTGCTGTTTGTGCTGTTGTCATCATCAGTGTTAGTGTCCAAGTCATCCTTGATGTAGTTGAGACCTTTAAAAACATTTTTGCAAAGAATTACTTCTGTACACTTATGCATTATTTATAGTACGTGTATGTAATGTTTTATGTGCACACACACACTGATGTTTTCATATTTACCAGATTTTAAGATCCCATCCAGCAGGGCATCGATGAGAGGTGCACACACTTTGCAAGATGAGACAAGCTTCTTCCTTGTCTTGCAACTGGTGTAGTGTTGGCAGGAGGAAGCCCATGTGCACAGAAGATTCTCACACTCTTCATCGGTGGCTCATCAGAAGAGGAGGATTTTCGCTTCTTGTTGGAATCTACCAACTCGGTGTATTTCATCAAGCTGTTCGGGTGGATCCTCTGTTCACAAACAAATAAATAAATAAATAAAACAGAATAATAATATATAATCCACACATCAAACATTTCAGATAAACCTATTACATTTTCAAAGACATGCCAAATCATTGAGTTAATAATAATAATGATTTAAAAAAGCTAAGTCTGGTCCTATGGACATTCAAAAAACAAAACAAAGCTTTGTTTGTTATATATACTGTATATGTTTGAGACTTAATAATACTTTACTAAATAAAGTAACTTAAATACAATTAACCCTTATTGTTTATTTTAGTTTGTACTGTAATTTATCAAATATGAAACCAAAGCAGTTTGCCAGGGCAAAATGTTTTTAGTTTATTTTAGAGAGAGGAAAAGATACTTTCAAACCCAAAACCGCAATCATAACTGGATAACAACAAATTCAAATATACTTTTTTTTCTGATAAGTTACAAGAAGACGCCTTTTTAAATCAGGAGCATCATGAGCTAGCCTGGTTGATACCAGACCCATGTCCTTCACTTCGCTTTGTACTAGGGTCTGGCATCTCTCCCATAGACAGCGATTTCTCCGTTAGATTTTTGAATGGACCAATCAGAGAACAGAAGGCGGAGTTTTGTTAGTTTAGCCTGGCGAGGTCCAGGCTATTCAGATAAAAAGCTCAGAAACCACTCGGTGGATATTTTTTCTGCTACCAGTGTGTAATTATATGTCTCTAATTTACTGACTGTTGGCCTAGATGAAACATTTGAGATAAAATTCGATTTTTTATCATTTATTTTCGTAGCGCACCCGAGGCTGTTTGGAAAATGTCAAACCGAAACTATTTAAATCCAGCAGATTTGACCATTTCGTGAATTGATTTAGGAACTGTTAAGCTCAGGAACACTTCTGATATAACGTCAGCTAAGAAATATATTTTTTATCAGCAGAGAAATAATAGTTTACCTTGTTTTATTGAAAATTCCTTCGTGGCGGCAGCCATTTTGAATGACGACGTCAGTCGACGTCGTTCAAAACTCCGCCTTCTGCTCTCTGATTGCTCAGGAACACTTCTGATATAACGTCAGCTAAGAAATACATTTTTTATCAGCAGAGAAATAATAGTTTTTTACCTTGTTTTATTGAAAATTCCTTCGTGGCGGCAGCCATTTTGAATGACGACGTCAGTCGACGTCGTTCAAAACTCCGCCTTCTGTTCTCTGATTGGTCCGGTCAAAAATCTACCGGAGATATCCTTGTCTATGGGACAAGTCCCAGACCCAGCAGTGAAGGGAAATGAGAATAGGCTATATGCCACGGACTTCCTTTCTAGCACTTCCGCATTCATGGGCCAGAGGGCGCACTTCCGGTTCACAGCCACAGAATGGCGATCTTTACACAATCTCTGCAGGACTTTCCGACAGTCAATGTGTACAGAATTATTCAGACCTTTGTCTAAAGCGCACATCTAAGAAAGACAAAGGATTTAAGCTTTATGTGTCCAACTACATAAATAACTCTGAAGGTAAGTCTGTATTTGTTTTCAGTTCACCAAACTGCATCATGTAGGCTAACACAGCTAGCATAGTTAACCCTTGCTAAATTGTTGAGTAAACGTGTTTTGTCTGTACATTTCTGATTTAACACAAATGTTTAGTTTCAAACAAGGAGGCAGGAGAAGTCAGGGCTGAGTGTTTACAGTCCATGAGGAGCAGCAGAAGCCACTGTTTGAGTCAAAGCCACCTGACAGTTCAGTTTCAAACAAGGAGGCAGGAGATTTAGAGCAGATTTAGAAACACAAGTTATTTTAATTTAATTATTTTAATTCAAGTTTGTGTACAAAACTTGAGTTGAAGTTAAATATCAGACAATATAAACTCTTTATATTCAACACATATCTGCTATATGGTTTTGTGAATCTCACTGTTTATAGCAGCTCTTAATAAGATGTTTTCTTTCACTGTACAGGACACCGTAGTGATGATGATGAGGGAGCCAGCTGGTCCAGCCTGGATGTTTGTGAGCCGAGATCAAATACAAACAAGTTGCTCCACTGATGACGAAGGACATGTGATCCATGTGGATGGTTGAACAGAAGAGCTGCTTCATCACTTACCTTTGTCTGACTGATTAATGTTTTTAAATCTCCATTAGCAAAACTGAACTCTAAGCCTGTCTTAAATCAACATACACATTTTTTGGGTGATAATAAGAAGACAAAGTCAGAATGTTTTGAACATTTTATTTTCTTACAAGCAGTAAGTAGTGTGACTGTAGTGTCAGGGTACAGTAGTCCTGAAGTCTGCAGGTAGATTTTTATGCATCTGCTCTTCAGGTATCGGGTCCTAATTGAGCCGAGTACTGTCAAAAAGTTGCAGTGATAATCCGCCTGACCGTGGACTGATGGACACCGTACCGGTCAGCAAGGTCCCGTTGCTTTCATCCTAGGTCAAGGTCATTTAAGAACAGGAAGAACTCAACGGGCTGCAGGATATTGGTTGACGGGGTGGTGTGGATAAATAATCAATAAATAACACTGAACAACTGGTAATAACTAATAATTCAATCTCAATGTCACTACTTGTGCAATAACCTGTCACACAACCTGTGTAATGTTGATTATGTGTAGTGTATATATATACAGTATATATATAACTATGTGCATGTTAGCTTGTACTGTATTACTAGTTTGAAATACTTACAGTAGTTCATTCAAATTCATCCTGCTGCATCATTACTGTATATCCAACCATGTTTACTGTCTCTCTTCAGGACTTTGTGAATATTATAATTACTTTTTCACTTTGCATGCTTTTAGTATAGTTTGATTTTTAGCAAGTCAAATCTGCTCTTCTCATCCTGAGCACTTCATTGTACTGTTAACTCTGTGTTAACCTGTATATGACAAATAAACACAACTTGAACTTGATGGGGAGTTCCTCTCATCTCATTCTTGGTGAACACCGACCATGGATGGCAGAGCAGCGCAGTCATGGGTCAGAAACACACCAGGAGGTCAGATGATGCAAACCTGAAAAAACAAAAAAGTGTTCATATTTACCTACATAACGTAAAAAACCAAACAGAGAACTCTTTATGAGAGTTATGCTTTAAAATAAATAATTACATCTCAGGAAATAAAAGTTTAATTGAAGTGAAACAGTTCTGGTTTCATATTAAAGGAAACTGCAGAGAATATTTCAGAGGTGTAACAGCCCTGAAGTTACTAGGAGTTTACAAACATATTTACAGATTAGAAAACTGTTAAAATCTGAATATTATTTTCAAAGTATGTAGTTACAAACTTTTATTAAATCACTCATCATGACTCCAACATTAAATCTACAAGTGCAGGATGGGGAGTCGAGTCATTCATGTTTCTTACTGAGCTGCAGCTGTGTTCTCCTCCTCGCTGTCCTCTCTGCTGCTTCTTCTCCCAAAGCCCCGGTCATGGAAGGGACAATTATTCCACTCGAACAATGCAGGTACAGCTCATTTTTAACCACTGTTTGATGCTGGCTCTTGAATATTCTGAGGTTTAAAACGCCGGCTACAACCGAGTGTTAGCTTTAAGGCTAACTCGGTTAGCCACGAACTCTGGCATTAAAATATAAAAAACTAAGCGCTCTATTGTCCCTGCTATTCACTGGACACAACGGCACACAACAAATCTCTCTTGTTGTACCAGTAGCTCGCAGATAATTTACCTTTTGTGTCTTTTACATGGTCTAGTTCTAGAAGCTACCGCTAAAAACAACTGCTGTCGACCAGAACCGGAAGTGTAGCGTAGAGCCCAGATTTAAACGGAAGTACGTCACCACTACCCGTGGCATATACCCTATTGAGCGGAGCTGCGTAGGAATGGCGAGGGCCAGGCTAATCATGAGCATCATAGTGTAGCAGTCTTGAAGAAGTGGAACTAAGGACACTTGGGAATAAACTGGTTATACAAGGTTTTTCTTCTTCATCTGAGTATCAACATTGTTCACACTATCACTCATCACCCCTGTTTAGCATTTACATGGGACAGGGGGCCACACCTAATGGGATGCAAATTACTCAAACTGTTGTTTGACAGTCTCTGGTAGTTGTAGGACTCATTTCAAAATTCTGGGGGTGTTAAAACACGATCCATTTTGGAATGTAAGATTTTGCTTTGGCTATTTGATGTAACTGATAAAAACTGGTATAAAAACTGGTTTTGAATTGAATTGAGAAAGCTCCTCAGATGAAGAGCGAAACGTCTTCTGTTACAAATTAAGTCTAGTTGTTTCTGTATTGAACTTTTTTTTTAGTAGTATAATACTGTGACGTTTTATGTATTTTGGTTTGTTTCCTACTAGGCCTGTATGAATCAATTGTAGTAATAATAATAATAATAATAATAATCATTTTATTTAAAAGCGTCTTTCAGGACACCCAAGGACACTTAACAAATTGTGTTCCACTAAGACACTTATTTGAGGTTTGTGACTTTAAAAATCTGAGGGGACTGTTAGTATGTGTAGTTACATCTTCCACCAACGTCCCATTATGTACCAAACCGTTTGTTTTTAGCTACATTAGCATTTTGCTCATGTGTGCTCACTGCTCACACAGAGTGTGAACACGTTTTTAGTAACACACCACGTAACATTCAATAGTCACGTCATACACAGTTTTAAAGTTATGCATGCTGTTGTAATAGAGCTGACATCATTACACACAAAAAAATAAAAAAATAAAGGCAAACTTACCGCAACGTGTTTTCTCAAATTTGACGTCGAGTTCATGTAGGCTGAAACATCTACAAGTTTTGGCAGACACAGCTGACAACGCATGATATAACTGTTCTTTTTAGACAACTGAAAGGTGAACATGGGTGGTACGTAAGGCCAGGGGGGCTCTGATTTAGCTTCGCCAGCTTCTGTCGCCATTCTTTCAGGAACTGTCCACATGTCTTTCTCTTTTCAACCGAGTCCAGAATCTCAACGTCACTGGCCTGCGCCGGCTGCGTGGAGAGTTTGTTGTGGTCACGTGACTGGTTGGCTTCACTTGATTGGTTACATGTCAGGTGACAATAAGTTACGCAATAAATTTGCCGCAAATGTTTTTATATACTCTAAACAAAAAGTAACGTAGCGATCGGCAGAAAGCCCATAGTAACGGAGTAAAAGTTGCGGTTTTCTCCCCTAAAATTTACTCAAGTAAAAGTATAAGTCTTTCACATTTAAACTACTCTCACAAGTACAGTTTTCTCAAAAAGTTACTTAAGTAAATGTAACGGAGTAAATGTAACGCGTTCCTACCCACCTCTGATTGAGGGCCGATGTAACCTGTCAACTTTGTTAGACAGGTTTGGAGCGGAAAATATATTTTCCTCCTCCAAGTTTGGTGTCCTGTTGTGAGGCTGCGAGTTATGTAAACGAGCAGATCTCCTAACTCCAATCCGTTTCCTGGGATGGTTCAGTTTACTGGTCCTTGGCTTTAAAGGAGCGTTGGTACCAGGTAAACCGACCGAAGTCCGTGTATCACCCTCTGGGGTAATTATTTTTAAGAGCAGTTTTGAATCAGCACAGAACGGGAGGAGACGTGCTGTCTGAGTACTGCTCAGGCATTGCGTGACCCTCGTTAAGGAACAGCTGCACCGTGAGAGCGTGGGGGTGTTCCTTTTGGTTTGGCCGACTTCAGATTATTTGATGATAAAGAGCTCAGTCCCTCTTGGAAAACAGGAAGAGAGATCTGATTCGGCTCTGACTTGTTTTCATCCACAACAGGCTGAACACAGTCATTGTTGTGAAGGTGTGAAATTTGTGGCTGCCTGAGGGCGTCTGATGTAGCCCCCCCGTTGTCAGACTCTGTCAGCTTGCCTCTCTGAGGTGCGGACATGTCACGTGTTCGTCTGGTTAGTGTATTGGCTCTCCCATTGTTCACAATGGAACTAGGGCTTGAGCACGTGACCCTCCCCACCTGTCTTCCTGAGAGGTGTGGGGTTCGCAGACGCCTCTGTGTCTGCTCATTGCAGAGGCACTCTGCTGGGGTTTATTAATTATGCTAATACCCCGTGGGCCGTGAGAGAGAGGGGGAAAAAGGCCTCTCTCTTTATGACGGCTTGCAGGTCAGGAAGACCTGTTTTGCTGAAGATTGTGTGTTGTAGCTGTTGTTTTTTGTTTTGTTTTTTTGGTCAATAAAACAGAGAGGAGCTGTTTCATGAAATTTATTCGTGCTTACGTGTAATGACGTACATGATTTTATGTCACTCACAACAGAGAAAGCATGATTTGTTCATGCTGTAAATAAACCAGCTGATTGTACTGTGTTACAAGCAAAGTCTGGACATGAAGAGATCATTCCCGTTACCACGTGGGCGGGTGACCCTGTAACGTGGAAACGTGGACCTGGTTCATCAGGCACGTTTCTGTCTTTTGTCACGATTTGCCAAGGAGGCCCTGTGCTTGGTCGCCTGGCAGGGGACAAACCTGTTTTTGCTCCATGCGTGCTCGGTATGAGGTGGGCCCTGCGGGGGTCTTTGCCTAGGCTCCTCCTCGTATGCTGGCCGCTTCTGCGGTGGGGCACGGGTTGCCGAGTGGTGCAGAGACTGCACAGGTCTGCTACCAGCAGACTCCCTTGGGGGGGGGTCGAAGCTTCTCCGGGGAATGCCCACCCGGAGAGCTTCCGCCTGTCTGCGTCTTTGGTCCAGCTTGGTCTGAATTTGCTCCAAAGCTTTACCAAATAATCCCGCCGGCTCTATCGAGTGGTGGAGAAAAGGCACCTTCTGTCCCTCCGGGAGATCCGTCAGAGTCATCCAGAGGTGGCAGATCGCAATGACCACTTCCACCATTCCCCTACCCTGTGTAACAGCAGCTGTCCCCATCATACGGAGCACAAAGTCTGTTGCTCTGCGGGCTTCATCCAGCAATTCGGCAGCCACCTGCTTGTCCGATATTGTTTGGAGCTGTTGCAGTTTTTCGGCCAGGTAAGCTTGCATTAACGCGGACGTGTTAATGGCGCGTGCCGCGAGTCCCTGAGCCCTGTAGCATTTCTCGAGTAGAGACGCTGAGGCTCGACAAGCCTTGCTGGGAAGAGTTGGTTTTGTTCCTGATGATTTAGGAGCCAGGTGAGACGCTAGTGTGTCCTCGATCTGAGGCACGTTAGCTATTCCCGCTTCATCCATCCCATCCACGTCGAGGAACTGTGAGAGGGGGAGAAGCATAGGGGCTCGTGGCTGAGTCCAGGTGCGCGTTAGTTCTGTTAGAAAGTCCGGGAACACAGGCATCTTTTGCCTCGTGGCGGCCTGCTGCTTCAAGTAAAAATAGTTTCCTGCCAGCCTCGTGACCTGTTGGCGAGGCGGAGGTTCAGGCCATGGGATGTGTAGCGCGTCCGTTGCTCTGTGGCACAAGTCGAACAGAGCAGGGATGGAAAAGTCAGTTTCTGGGAGCACAGGTGCTGGGGTCTGGGAGAGATCTTCACCCTGATCCTCCAGTTCCACGTCCGCCTCCTCCGTTGAAAATTCGCCCGAGGCTGAAATCGAGATCTCGTCCTCGTTCATCATGCCCCGGGTGTCGAATTCGACTGTTAGGTCCACCATGGGAGCCAGCACGTCAGGGCTGTCGCCCCATTCGACACGTGTGCTGTCATGTAGAGCCATGTTCTCAAGCTCCGGCGTGGGAGTGAGAGGCTCCGTGGTGTCCGCGTCCGCTGGTGTCGCTGAAGAGCCCATGGCCCTGGCGACGAGGTCAACCCAATGCCGCAGCACCGCATCTATCATGAGGTTGCAGTGTGGGCAAAAGTCGGGTACATCCAGTGCTGTTTTTGCATGAAGCTGTAAAGGAATCTATTGGCCGTTTGTGTAATTAAACACAAACGAGGTCAGTTTACTGACTTACCTATAGATTAGATGATAGATTTGAGCAGGTTTTAGACTGTTTCAAACTTACCATCAGTTAAACGGGGTCTCAACTTTTTCAGATTAAATCAACAAATCTAACGATGTGATTAGCCAGAAATGTAGCTCAAGGAGACTTCAATTTATATTGGTCTACCAGAAAATAGACCTTTTATTGAAACTATCACAAAATTACATTAAACATTGGTATCGATATTAGCTCTGATTCTAACTACTATGACAAGAATTCAAATTAAAAACAAACAGACAGTTGGACCTTTCTGTTGGCACATTACTTAAAGTTTACCATGATGAAAATAAACATAAGGAGGAGTTTAAGGAGGAAAGATAAAAGATTGAAAGGAAATGGTTGAATCTTATCTTGAGATGTTTAACCAGAGATAGCACCCTCTGCTCGGTTTCGGCTGGACGTCCGTACCGTGATGAAACGACTTTTACCTTCGTGAAGATGATCCTGTCTCGACTCCGGTAAATTAGTCAAGCCAGACGCGCATGCTGCTGCGTTTTACAGGCGACCCACGTTCATCTTGCCACGGTCTCGAGACCGTCTGCGTCGGCCTCCCAGAGTAATGCCCAGCTCTGGTTTTGTTTCAAGATAACTTCCAGAAAGAGTGTCACCGCTTGGAGCTGTGACACTCGAAGGGGTTCACAGCTGACGTGCTGTTTGAACCTTTGCTGAAGACGTGGGCCCTTGGTGCATGGCCGGGACGTACATCAGCTTGGAGAAAAACGTCCGTGCATCTTCCCTTCTCCCCGAGAACTCATCAGCTCAGCTTCTCCCCGAGAACTGAGTCCCAGCACGGAGACAAAACAAAACCTGCAGGTGTGAAAACAGAGCACTCTCTGTTTGAGCACAGATGAATTGTTTTTAGAACGGACGGGAGACCGAAGATTAAGTTATGTCTAGAACTTTTCTTTCGTTCCAAAAACAGTTCAAACAAATAGACGGATTGTTCATTCAACTTTAGACACTTATTCTGCAGAGAGCAGACAGTTTAAAGCAAGATCATTCTGAGATGTTCTCTTAACTTTGGCATATTTAAAATATACCAGCTTAGTAAAATCATCATTAAATGACAAAAATATACTGTTGATCAATTCTGAATTAACACACATTAAAAAGAAAGTTCAATCTGATTAATTGGTGTCCATTAATTCAACATAATTCTAACAAAAAGTAGTGTCCACTTGTGTCCTTGAGCTCCAAGCAAGTGTAACACTGAGAGTTTCAGAGAGGTGTGAACCCTAAAATATCAAAGACGAGGTGTATCACTACAGTCCCCCTTTTTGGAAGTCATCGCCTGTCCTTGGAGATGAGTTCCAACCCGAAAGGATACCACCGAATGTCTCTGACCTCTATGTAATCCAGCAAGTGGAAAAAAAAGTCAAAAAAGTTCAAAATTATACTCCCATAATGTTTTTGGAAATTCCATACTGTTCGTAGGTAATCCCTTTGCGGTAAGCTTTCAATCCTTTGGAAAACATAGTCTGTTAACCCATGGAAAACTGAGTCTGTGATCCCTTGGAAAACAAAGTCTTATAATCCACAACGGTAAATCCACAACGATGGGGGTTATTGATTTCATCAGCAAGAATGGTTTTTAATCAGCATGTAGAGGGGATCCCTCGATTGAAGCAGAGGAGGCGGGCCTTGGATGAAGGTTGAAGACCAACGTTGGATCAGCAGGTCCCCACATCGAAGGTTGCAGGCTGGATGGCTTCCAGTCGGTGCCACCCTGGTTCAATGTGTCATGCAATTATGTGGTTTTAGGTGGGCTTATGATTGGGATTTTACATTAGGCCTTACCTATATGCACCTGGTATGTAAGCTATCATGGATTAGATCAGCTACAATTACCAATTAAGGGGTGGATCAATGCTGTAAAAATCAGATATAGGGATCTATACCTATAGAAATGTGGAGGGCTTCTGTAACGAAGGCCTCTTCATTCAAACTATTCCTCCATTCATTATTTAGTTTAGGTTAAACTAAAATAAAAAAATGAAAACTAGTTTGGTCTAAATGTCTGTTGTCTTTTAGACGAACGACGCAAGATTTGGTATTCCCTATAAATTTTGAAGTCTATGGCGAGACTCATCAAAATGAATAGATCTAGAATAGAAACGATCGAATCGGTTCTATCTAAATGATTGGGAGATCAGTGTAGATTATAGTACCTTAAGTAGTATTAATCTACAATGACTTTTCAAAGATTGAGATCTTTAACAAAATGAACAGCATGTTGGCATAGTTAAATCCATTTAAGTCTTCAACTTATCAACAATCAAAACCTCTTTTGGCTGGGAGTGTTCAGAAAACAATAACAACGTCAATAACAACAAAAGTAGCAATCAAGCAACTAAAAACAACGTTTCACTACGTCAAACTCACTCTGGTCGTCAGATTCCAACGTGTCACACACAAGAAAAACAGTTCTTAGCTTTATAACCGATGTCAATTAAATCCTGCAGATTTAAACGGTTGTTAAGGTTAGTTTTTGTTGTGGGTTTTATGCTTAGCGTTTCTAAGTTCTAGTTGGAACGGTTTCTTTTCGCAACTAGAATAGTTTAAACTGTTTAGTTTATTTACTATCCTGTGCTTGGACGACCTTATTTTCCCATGAAGTCTGTGAGTTTGCGAGCTCTTTGTCGTTTGTGGGGTTATTGAAATCTTTGTCCTTGACATGGGCATGACCTAACATCACCCCCCTGTGGTCATGAGGGACCATGCACACGGGTGTGGACGTCCGTCCATGGGCACGAGTTAGGATGCC
>JBBPBX010071159.1:0-18397 GCA_038048925.1 Garcialebias charrua | reverse complement strand
CAGCAAGAAGAAGGTCGTTAGTGATTTTTACTAGGGCTGTTTCGGTGCTATGGTGGGGGCGAAATCCAGATTGAAACTCTTCATAAATGTTGTTGTTGGACAGGTGAGAGTGAAGTTGACTAGCAACAGTTTTTTCAAGGATCTTGGAGATGAAGGGCAGATTGGAGATCGGACGAAGATTACTGAAGTTGGTGAAGTCAAGACCTGGTTTCTTGATGATGGGGGTGATGGCAGCAGATTTGAAGGCTGTGGGAACAATGCCAGAGGTTAGGGAGGAGTGGATGATATTAGTGATGATAGGGAGCAGAGACGGGAGACAGGATTTAACAAGAACTGTGGGAAATGGGTCAAGTTGACAGGATGAGGACTTGGACTTGCTGATAATGTCAGCAATGTCATCAGCAGAGGGGAGGGAGAAGACAGAGAAAGGGAGGGAGGGAGTGGGGAGTTCAACAAGGATGTTGGGGGCAGTATTTGGTCCAAGGTGTTTATGAATTGAAATAATCTTTTCGTTGAAATATGACATCAGGGAGTTGCAAAATTCTCTGGAAACCATGTGAGAGGGTAGGGAGTTACGAGATGAGACAGAACGGTGAAGGAGAGAGAACAATGTTTTTGAATTACCATATTCACCGGTGTATAATACGCAGTTTTTTTGCTCATTTGAATGTCCTGCGTATTAAACACTGAAGCGTATTATTTATGGATTTTTTCCCATACTTTTAGACCCATTTTTGGCTCTGAAATCGTAGTTTTTCATTTTGGGCAAAAATGGTGCAGTACCAGTTTCGGCCGCTACGGGCGCTATGGGCAGCAGCAGAGGACTCAGAGAGCGAAGAGGAAGAGGAGGGCCACGTACTTACCATACCATACCATACCAACTTTATTTATAGAGCACTTTATGCACCCAACAGGACCAAAGTGCTGTACACACAATCACAAAATACAATACAATCATAAAATGGAAGGGACTAAAAACAGTACTAAAATAATAAATTATGAATACAATAAAACAATAAAACAAAGTTAAAACATCTCAGATTGTACCAAAAGCCAAAGAAAAAAGATGGGTTTTAAGAAGAGACTTAAAAACAGCAAGTGAAGAGGCCTGTCTTATGTCTAATGGGAGGTCATTCCACAGAGAAAGCACGGTCCCCTCTAAGCTTGCGCTTTGTCCTCGGTACCCTCAGAAGCAACTGGTCAGCTGACCTGAGCGAACGAGAGGGTGTGTAGTAATGCAGCAGCTCTGACAGGTATGGAGGGGCATGGCCATTTAGAGCTTTAAAAGTAAATAAAAGTATTTTAAAATGAATCCTGTAACGCACCGGTAACCAGTGCAAAGAAGCCAAAACAGGGGAAATGTGGTCAAATTTTCGTGTACCTGTTAAGAGTCGTGCAGCTGCATTTTGAACCCTCTGAAGCTGGGAAGTACACAGATCACTAATACCAACATAAAGTGAATTACAGTAATCCAGCCGTGTGGTCACAAATGCATGGATTGCTGTTTCAAAGTGCTGTCTAGGAAGGATGGCTTTTACTTTGGCTAGCTGCCTCAAATGAAAAAAGCTGGATTTTACAACTGCTTTAATCTGAGACTCCAGCCTAAGACCAGCATCCAGCTTGACCCCTAGATTTGTAACAACTGGCCGGACATACTGAGCCAAGGAGCAATCGGACAGAGAGTCTTCAGTCGAATTGCCAAAAATCACCACCTCTGTTTTGTCTTCGTTAAGTTTCAAGAAGTTTAGGGCCATCCAGGCCTTCAAATCTTCCAAACATAGGAACAGAGACCGAAGAGAGGCTGAGTCTGCTTTCTTTAAAGGTACGTAGATCTGTGTGTCATCTGCATAACAATGAAAAGCAATCCCGTATTTCCTAAAAACAGAACCAAGCGGAAGGATGTACAACAAAAATAAAAGAGGGCCCAAAACTGAGCTTTGGACCGTTTCTAGCTCATGTGTCCGAAAAAAGCCTCCTCTGGTCGGACTGACTGTCGCTGCCCGCCCCCTGCTCTGGATGTAGCTGCTATTAGCTGTGAGGTTCGCTGTTTTTGTTTGCAAGATACCACTCATAAACCACACTGCGGATTTTTAAATCCAGCTGATTTCACATTTGGTTAAGTTCAGGAGCCCATCTGCTATAAAGTCAGGTAAGAAATATATTTTTTAAGCGTTTATTTAGCTAAATTTCAAGAAAGAAAGCGTCCGAACCGCATGTATAGAAATCGGCAACTATTTTTTTAATCCAGCTCAGACCAGCTGATTTCACATTTGGTTAAGCTCAGGAGACCGTGTGCTATAAAGTCAGCTAAGAAATATTTTTTTTTTCGCAAATAAATAATAGTTTTTACCGTGTTTCCTTGTGAAGTTCTTCATACTCGCTTCTGTCGCTGCCATTTTAAGCAGGGCAAATGAGGCGCTGACGCGTCGCGTAGCGGTGGCGCATAATAGATGCGCATTAAACACCGAAGCGTATTATGTATGTTTTTTCCTGGTTTATTTCCAATAATTGGTCAAAACGTATTATAGACCGGAGCGTATTTTACAACGGCGAATACGGTACCAACATTGGAACTGAAGATGTCTGAGAAGTAGCTGGATTTGGCTTGAGAAATACTGTTCTTGTAATGGATGAGGTGGTTTGCATAAAGTTGCTTGTGAATTGTGAGACCAGATTTTTTATAAAGACGCTCTATAGCCGCCGACCTTTGGTTTTCAGAGAGCGGAGTTCTGGAGTGAACCAGGGTACAGAGTTGGAGAAGGAAACAGACCGAGTTTTCAGAGGAGCAACAGAGTTAAGGATGTTGGTTAGGCTTGTGTTGTATAATGTGACAAGATCATCTGGGTTGGAGGAGCTGAAACTGGAGAGGGTATTATTAATATGAGATAAAAGAATGTCATGGTTGATATTCTTGATATTACGGAAGGAAAGAGTGCGTTGAGGTTTATCTGAGGAAAAAGTCAAGAACCACAGGACAGATTTTTATCAAACTTACAGAATGTAATCACTGTATGGACATTTACAACTGACTATGAGATGTTTGAGATAAAAAAAAAAACGATATTTTATTAGCGGTTAGCTACCATAAACAGATACCTACTATTTAGATATATAGCTCATAAACAACTCGGTGGATATTTTTTCTGCTGCCAGAGTGTAATTATATGGCTTTAATTTACAAACTGTTGCCCTGTATTAAACATTTTAGATAAAATTCAATTTTTTATTCGTGTTTTGAGAGACAAACTTGTCTCGGTTAGCATTTGTTTTATTTCTGTTTATAACGTTATATATAGCTCAGAAACCACTCGGTGGATATTTCTTCTGCTTACAGAGTGTAATTATATGGGTTTAATTTACAAACTGTTGACCTGTATGAGACATTTGAGATAAAATTCAATTTTTTATTCGTTTTTTAGAGACGGAGTCGTTTCGTGTTAGCTTCCGTTTTATTTCCGTGTAAATTTTAGCAAATACCTAATAAACCACTCGGCTAATAAACCACTAACCCTTGTGCTATAATGTCAGCTATAGTTTTTAGCAAACAAACAGTGCTGGGCAGCGCTAATCCAAAAATTAGTTCCGCTATTTCTAAAGCAATTATTAATTTATTTAGGTCCGCAATTTCAAAAGCGCTTATGTATTAGCAACGCTAGCGGACGCTAATGCTAATGCGCTAACGTGCTAATGGTGAACTACTTTTTAAAATCCAGCAGATTTGACCATTTCGTGGAACTGTCAAGCTCAGAAAAACCTTGTGCTATAAAGTCAGCTAAGAAATATATTTTTTATCAGCAAAGAAATAATTGTTTTTACCGTGGCGTAGTGGTAATCAGAGTCAGAGTCAGTCAGAGTCAGAGAGTCTTTATTGTCATTTGCACCGCATGTAGTACATGTGTTGAAAACGAGATTATGTACACAGGGTCCCAGTTACATCCAACAACAAATGCAAGAGAAAAACAATAATAACATCTAGGATTAACTAAGAGAAACTCAACTAGTAATACACTAAGCCCTAATGTAGTAGAAAAACATCATTATAAACAGCAGCACGAACATGAGTCATTATGAGCAGATGGTCACAGATGAACACAGCAACAAGAAAACAGATCAGCATCAGCATGATGTGATATTTTGCAGTGTTTATTCTTATTATTTATTTATTCATGAGTCTAACAGCCTCAGGGTAGAAGCTGTTCCTCAGTCTAGTGGTTCTACATTTGATGCTCCTCAACCTCCGTCCTGAGGGGAGTGGGGCAAAGAGTGAGTGTGCTGGGTGAGTGAGGTCTTTCATGATGCAGGTGGCTCTTTTTCTGCATCTGGAGGTGTAAATGTCTGTGATGGTGGGGAGACTGACTCCAACAGACTTCTGTGCAGCCTTCACCACTCTCTGTAGAGCTTTCCTCTCTGCAACTGTGCAGCCTCCATGCCACACGTTGATGCTGGAGCACAGGACGCTCTCCACTGCACACCTGTAGAACGAGGTGAGGACTGAGCTTCTCAGACCAGCTCGTCTCAGCCGTCTGAGGAAGTAGAGTCTTTGATGTCCTTTCTTGATCAGGCTGGTGGTGTTATTGCTCCAGCTGAGGTTATCATTCAAGTGTACACCCAGGTACTTGTAGCTGGAGACCACCTCCACCGCAGATCCACCTATATACAGTGGGGTGTGGGTGTGTTTGTTCCTTCTGAAGTCCACAATCATCTCCTTCGTCTTCTTCACATTCATGTGAAGGTTGTTCTCTTTGCACCAGCTCTCCAGATGTTCCACCTCCTGTCTGTAGCTGGATTCATCATTATCTGTGATGCATCCCACCACAGCTGTATCATCTGCAAACTTAACAATATGACAGCCTGGATGTGTGGCTGTACAATCATATGTGAGCAGAGTGAACAGAAGAGGGCTCAGCACACATCCTTGAGGAGAGCCAGTGCTGAGGGTTATGGTGGAGGAGGAGAAGTTGTGGATCTTCACGGACTGTGGTCTGTTTGTTAAGAAGTCTAAGACCCAGTTACAAATAGAGGGGCTTAGTCCAAGTGTGGATAGTTTGTCTATCAGAGTTTGGGGGATCATGGTGTTGAAGGCAGATGTGAAGTCCACAAAGAGCAGACGCACGTATGAGTCCTTCTGATCCAGGTGGGTGAGAGCAGTGTGGACCACGGAGGAGATGGCGTCCTCTGTTGATCGGTTCTCACGGTATGCATATTGATGAGGGTCCTCGTTGATGTTGACGGCTGTCTTGATGTGGGACATGACCAGTTTCTCAAAACATTTAGCGACTATCGGGGTGAGAGCCACCGGTCTATAGTCATTCAGACCAGTCACTGTGGAGCTTTTTGGGACTGGGATGATGGTGGCGGTCTTCAGGCAGGTGGGAACTGACTCCAGTGCAAGTGAGGTGGTGAAGATGTCAGCCAGCACCTCACAGAGCTGGTCCGCACATTCCTTCAGAACTTTCCCTGGGATGTTGTCTGGACCCGTAGCTTTATGAGGGTTGATCCTTCTGAGACTGCCTCTCACTTCTGCTGCGGTCACTTTGAGGTGCTCCTCGTCTGGTGATGAGGTGAGCCTGGTGCTAGTTGGTCTGTTTGGATCATCAAAACGTGCATAAAACTTATTGAGGGCATCAGGCAGGGATGGGTCCCTGGGGCATTGTTTGCTTTTGCCCTTGTAGTCTGTTAAGCATTTGATGCCCTGCCACATGCTCCTAGGATCATGTGAGGTGAACTGTCCCTCGATCCTCTGTGCATACGCGGCTTTGGCCTTCTTTATGCCATCATCCAGTTCTCTCCTGCACTTTCTCAACTCCTCAGTATCTTTAGACTTGAATGCAGTGTCCCTGGCTGCCAGCAGGGTGCGGACATCCTTATTTAGCCAGGGTTTTTGATTGGGGTAAAATTTAACACACTTTCTTATGGATACATTTTCAGCACATGTACTGATGTAACCCAGGACAGAGGAAGCATAAAGCTCCAGGTCAATTGAATTTCCATTCGTAGCTGCCTCTTTGAAGACAGACCAGTTTGTGTTTTCAAAGCAGTCTCTTAGCATGGGGGAACTATCTTGGCGCCACGATGTTATCACTCTTTGTTCTGGCATCGAACGTCGGAGTGGGGGGAGCTGTCTAGGGACCAATAGCAGGGAGCGATGGTCGGAAGCCCCGATCGGTGGGCGTGGCTTCGCCGTGTACGCCCCCTTCACATTCGTGTAGACCTGGTCTAATGTCTTATTTCCTCGTGTTTCTGTGAAAACGTGCTGATTGAAGGTTGGAAGGATGACACGTAAATCCACGTGATTGAAGTCCCCGGAAACAATGAAAAACCCCTCAGGATATTTACACTGCAGCGAGGTGAGTAACTCATGAATTTCTTCCTGGGCGACTTTAGCATTAGCATCGGGGGGTATGTAAACATTGCTTATTATTATCGCTGAATAGTCGCGGGGAAGATAATGTGGCCGACATCTTATTGTTAAAAGCTCCACAGCAGCTGAGCAGATCCTGCTGATAACGGCACAGTTCGTGCACCAGTCTTTGTTAACGTAAATGCAGACACCTCCACCTCGCGTTTTCCCCGTAGTCTCGATGCACCGGTCCGTTCTGAAAAATAGTTTATTATCCAACTCGTAAACAGAGTCAGGAGTGTCTTCATTGATCCATGTTTCCGTGAGACAAAGCACCGAACATCTCCTCATCTCCTCCGACGTTGTTACTCTCAGACGAAGCAGGTCCATCTTGTTGTCGAGCGAACGCACATTGGACAGAAATAAAGCCGGCATCGGGGGTTTACCGGTTTTAGCGTCTGCTCGTAGTCTCGTCATGATTCCTGCTCGACAGCCACGTTTTTTCCCTCGAGAGCACCGCTTTCTTTTCTTTCCTCCGCGCATCTGCTTCCAGAAAGATGATCTAAGCAGATCCAATCTTCCGAGTTCTGATTTGAGTTCGTTGCTGATTTCAGCTGTGCCTTGTGGTAAATCCGCTCCAATTCTCAACAGCTCAGTTCGGCTATAATTCACCCGCAAAAAACGCGCAGAGTCAGGTACAAAAACATTATTAAAACTACTAAAAACTGGGGATGTTCTGGAAGCCCATGAAGCTGCTACTGGTCTGAGCGCGGCCATCTTGGATCTAGAAAAATTAGAAAAATTAAGTAGAGTTATTCATTTTGTGATGTAGTTTGAAGGTTATCATTGGTTGAACAAACTGTGAAATAAATAAGGGGCAGATATAATAAGATTTCATCTTCTTTCTGCTCCTTTCATTTTATCCTACTTGTATTCTTGTATCTGATGAAACTGTTTTGTATTGTTCTTTTAAAATGAATGAATAAACATCAAATCAAATCAACGGCCCAGTCAGAGTCCAGAACCTGAACCTGAAACCTTCAGAGAGCTGAGCAGAAACCTCAAAGAACTGAAGCAACAATGGAAAGAAGAGTGGGTCAGAACTCCTCCAGAACCAGGAGAGAGACTGATGAAGTCCTGCAGACTGATGAAGTCAGAGAACCACAGAGGATTCTGCTGCTGAAGGAGGTTCTGTTGGGTCAGAGGCACAAGCTGAGGTTAAATTTTAATGATTTTAGAACTTGTTAAAGATCATCCATCCAGCCATCCAGCTAACTGTCTATCCATCCATCCATTCAGCTAAAAGTCTATTCATCCTTGTATCTGATGAAACTGTTTTGTATTGTTCTTTTAAAATGAATGAATGAACATCAAATCAAATCAAAAATAAGTCTGTATCTCTGTGTTTATCATTGTCCTGGCATTGTCTCCTGTTGCCTCTGTCTCCTGAGTTCCTTGTGATTCCCTGAGTATGTAAGTTTGCTGCCCTGCGGACGCCATTTTGAAGAGTCCTAATGGTGAACTACTTTTTTTAAATCCAGCAGATTTGACCATTTCGTGAAACTCTCAAGCTCAGAAAAACTTGTGCTATAACGTCAGCTATGAAATATATTTTTTCTCAGCAAAGAAATAATTGTTTTACCGTGTTTTGTTGTAAAATCCTGGCTTCTTTGGCCGTCGCGGACGCCATTTTGAAGAGTGCTAATGTGGCGAAATTCTATTTTTAAATCCAGACGCGTCGCGTAGGCCCTGAGAAACATCCATAAGTTCACCCTCCATGTTAAAAAGTCTTCGTCTGACTCTTCGAAAACAAGCAATAAGGCTCCAGAGTAACACACTGGCTGCTAACTGATAGAGAGAGCACACACCAAGAGACTGAGGGGGACGCTTTTTTGTCACGGACCACATCCGGCGCTGCTCGTAAATACGTTATTTCGTTTTTACTGATAGATAATTAGTTATTAGCGGTACTGCATTTTAAATAAAAATAGCATAAATCCGCTTATGAATTATAAAACTTAGTCAATCCGCTGTAAAGCTAACAGATTATTTAGCTACGCTATAAGCGGATTAGCGCAATAGCGCTACCTAGCGGTCGAAGGCCCACCACTGGAAAACAGCAATCTGCAGATGTAATAAAAACAGAAAGAGCTTCTGAGGGTGACACGGAGGCCATCCACAGTGAAAAACTGCACTTGTAGCTATGACACGTCATCAACGTCCCAACAGAGTGACAATTTCATCAGTAGCAACTTCACAAGACATTTAAAAATTGAACAAACGATAGATCCAACCGTAAAATGAGACAGACAATGCAATTTCTAGCAACTTCCGTTCACTTTTCCAGCCAAACTATCTTTCAGAGTTTAAAATTGGATAAAAGTTATGCCAACATGCCATAACAATAGATTACAAATCAATTTAAATCCTTTTTAAAGACCTGTAACGAGCCACCATATTTCTCAGCTACAAATGACATTAACCAGCAGTTTCCTGCAGCTTGACACACTTTTCCAGCCAAAAACTACAGTTTCCAGAGTCTATCAACAAATTAAGTCTATTGTAAAAAAGAAATTTAAGCTTAATAAAACATTGTTGGAAACACCAACATGTATGTTAGAGTTTATTAATTTTCAACCACCCAAATTATTATCTAAAATATACAAAAAAATATCTAGAATCGATGACTCGATAGCACTACCTGTTGAAAAATGGGAGTCAGATTTATCAATCAACTTTGAACAAAAAATTTGGTCTCAAGTATGTTCAAATACTTTTAAATTGACTAGAATCTCCAATTTACAATTAATACAATATAAGGTTCTCTATAGAGTACATTATACAGGTCAGCGAATGTTTAAGATGGGCTTTACACCATCTAACAACTGCTCACAGTGCATAAGTAATATACCTGATGATTATATTCACGCACTCTGGTTCTGTCCACCCGTTCAGAGGTTC
Source organism: Garcialebias charrua (assembly GCA_038048925.1). Taxonomy (NCBI): domain Eukaryota; kingdom Metazoa; phylum Chordata; class Actinopteri; order Cyprinodontiformes; family Rivulidae; genus Garcialebias; species Garcialebias charrua. Next base: position 9,096 of record JBBPBX010071159.1, on the reverse strand, counting down.
TGGGTACAGGTGTCACGATACGGTTCCGGTGGAGGACGCAGACCCAGAATGCAGGCGAACAGGACTCAGAGACACAGATGTAAAATAATAATCACTTTAATAAACAAAACAAAAAGACTGAACGGTGCAGTCACTTACAAAACGAGGAAAAACGAGTAGTGGCTCCACCAGACATCAGGGAGGTATGGATTTGGTATTGATTTATGACCCGGCGAGGAACAGATGAAATGAGAGGGCTTTTATACACTGAGGGATAGCGAGTAAACTAAGAGCACCTTGGCAGGCGGCAGATGACAACAGGTGAAAGTGATTAGCTATGGACAACAGGTGAAAATGATTAGCGATGAGGCAGGAACTGAGGAGTGAGCAAAAACAGAAAAAACATGACAGGCGCAGAGCCTGACAGGCGCAGAGCATGACAGAACCCCCCCCTCAAGGGTGGCACCCGACACCCCCAAGAAGGACCCCCCAAAAGAACAAGGGCGGGCGGAGGGAGGCAACAGGCAGGACGGCGGGCCAACACCAGCCAGATCCGGGGGGCGCCCAGGAGGACGCCCATCACCACCAGCCAGATCCGGGGGACGCCCATCACCACCAGCCAGATCCGGGGGACGCCCAAGAGGACGCCCATCACCATCAGCCAGATCCGGGGGTTGACCAGGAGGCCGCCCATCGCCATCAGCCGGTTCAGGAGGACGTCCAGGAGGTCGTCCATCGAGCGGCGATGCGTTAGGCGGGCGACCGGAGTAACGCCCAGCAACGGCCGGAACACCTTCGTCGGCCGGAACACCTTCGTCGGCCGGAACACCTTCGTCGGCCGGAACACCTTCGTCGGCCGGAACACCTTCGTCGGCCGGAACACCTTCGTCGGCCGGAACACCATCGTCGGCCGGAACACCATCGTCGGCCGGAACACCATCGTCGGCCGGAACACCGCCATCGGTCGGAAACAAGACCCCGACAGTAGGGACTTGGTCGGCCGGTCCCGAGTCGTCGATGGCAGAACCACGATAGCCGTTGACCACCGAGACGACCCCAAGCGTAGGGATGTCGAGCGGCGAGACGTCGTCTGCGTTGTCGGGACCCCCGTCATCGAGATCCTCGTCGTGGGGACCCTCGTGGACGTCGAACGGCGAGACGTCCGCTTCGTTGAGACCCTCATCATCAGGACCCCCGTCGTCAGGACCCCCGTCATCGGGACCCTCGTCGTCGGGACCCTCGTCGAGCGGCGAGACGTCTTCAGGACCCTCGTCGTCAGGATCCTCGAGACCCTCGTCTTTGTGAGGACCCTCGTCGAGCGGCGAGACGTCTTCAGGACCCTCGTCGTCAGGATCCTCGAGACCCTCGTCTTTGTGAGGACCCTCGTCGAGCGGCGAGACGTCTTCAGGACCCTCGTCGTCAGGATCCTCGAGACCCTCGTCTTTGTGAGGACCCTCGTCGAGCGGCGAGACGTCTTCAGGACCCTCGTCGTCAGGATCCTCGAGACCCTCGTCTTTGTGAGGACCCTCGTCGAGCGGCGAGACGTCTTCAGGACCCTCGTCGTCAGGACCCCCGTCGTCAGGATCCTCGAGACCCTCGTCGTGGGGAACCTCGTCATGGGGACCCTCTGAGACGTCGTGGGGGACCTCGTCGTGGGGACCCTCTGAGACGTCGTGAGGACCCTCGTCGCGGGGACCCTCTGCTGAGACGAAGACCCCCGGTGAAGTGAGGCCTCCAGATGGATGAGTGAGGACCTCAGGACCCAGGACCACCTCTGGACCAGTATCTGTGGAGACAAAGAGAAACACTGCATCCGATGGACCGGGTGCAAGACCCAGCCTTGGTGCAGGAGCCAGTTTCAATGCAGGAGCCAGTCTGGGTGCTGGGACCAGTCTGGGTGCTGGGACCAGTCTGGGTGCTGGGACCGGAACCAGTCTAGGTGCTGGGACCGGAACCAGTCTGGGTGCTGGGACCGGAACCAGTCTGGGTGCTGGGACCAGTCTAGGTGTTGGCACCGGAGGGACCAGTCTAGGTGGTGCAGGCATGGAAACCAGTTCAGGAGGTGCTGTTGGACCTGAGCTGGGAGGTGCATCAGGCTGAGAAGCTGCTACTAGGCTTAGATATTCAGCTGTGGGTGGATGGGTGGGAACTGCAGCTGTCTGTGAGTTCTGACGTTCAGCTGCTGTAGGACTTTCAGCTGCTGTGGGTGAGCTCAGAAAAGGACTTGATGAAGATGAGGAGTTGTGATCAACAGGAGGTGAGTTTGGAGGTGGACCCGCTGAACCACTACCGGTGTATGAATGTCTGAATGAATGGGTGGATGGTTGGTATTGTAAAAGCGCTTTGGGGCTCCTCACAGGGGGCTGGAAAGCGCTATATAAATAAGCTCCATTTACCATTTACCATTGTCTAAATGTTTGAAATTTAATGTCCCACTCTCTCCATCTGTTTGCTTATTGGGTATCTTTGAAGATGTTATACTAGAAAAAAATACATCCTATATGCTTTTCACTGCCTTATGCATCGCAAAGAAAACCATACTCGTAAATTGGAAAAATAAAAATAATCTTAGCATTAATCAGTATAAAAATCTTCTGTTAGATCATATTAGTCTTGAAACAGCATCTGCCGACACATCGGATCAATCTATTTGGCATTCTTTGATCGGCTCCGTTACGTAGTGAGGGTGGGGGGTCTGGGATCTGGCCTTGTGGGGCATTGGGGCTGGTGGGGGGGGAGGTTGGGGTTTGGGGCGCCGGGGGTTGGGGCTGCTTGGGCGGGGAGGACCCTGTCTTCGACCTGGGGAGGACCGGGGGGTTCTGGGGGATGTCTGCTAGGGGCGGCATGCGGGCCCACGGGTGGTCGGTGGCGGTCATGGGTCGCCGGTCGGTGACCCGGCTGTGCTGGGGTGGTTTCGGGGCGGGTGCCGGGGCTTGGGACTCTGGGGGCGTGTCGTCCCCGGGCTTGGGCCTGGTGGGGATCGGGGGTCTTGGGCTCTGGCGGGCGGGTCGCCGGGCTATGGGCTGGCTGGCGCTCTGGTGCCCGGCTCTGGCCGGGGGCCCTCGGCTCGCTGGTGGGTTGGGGGTTCATGTGCTGGGGGGTTGGGTGTCTGGGGGCGTGACTGGTGGCCAATGGGAGGGGGCGGGCAAACCCAGCCTGGGTGTCTAATGTGTTATGTGTTCTGAAAGTTATTAATATGAAGGGTGGGTGTAGTATTTCTTCTGGGGTGGGGACTAAGTGGATGTCCTTGATGATGGTCTTGGACTATGCTTGGCCGGTGAGCGGGCCCTGGTTGGGGCCTGTTCTCAGTGCTTCCTGGCTCTGTCGGCGGTTGGGCGGGCGCTCTTGGTAGTGTCGTCCTTGTGGGATTTTGTGTCTTCTTGGACGGCGGGCTGACTGCGGTTCGCAGGGGTCGTGGCGGCCCTGGTGGGTGTGGGCTGTTGGTTCTGCTTTGGCGGCCCTCGGGGCCGTGTCCCTCTCTGGTCTTGGCTCAATGGCCTGGCGGTCGGAGAGGTGTTTCCTTTACCTCGCTCCTTGGGTGGACCTTGGCGAACTGGGGGTAGGGGGGGTACGCAAGGTCAGCGGGGGAGCTGACTCGCTGTGGGAGCATTGTTCCTGCAGATATTTTCTCCCCATCCCTCACCACGCAACTCCGTCCTCTTCATCTTGAATTAATACATGTTGGGAATTTTAGTCTCGGGTGTACTGCTAGGTCGTAGTTCGATGATCGACTTTGTTGTCGTCTCATCTGATCTGCGGCCGCATGTCTTGGACACTCGGGTGAAGAGAGGGGCGGAGCTGTCAACTGACCACTACCTGGTGGTGAGTTGGCTCCGATGGTGGGGGAGGATGCCGGTCAGACCTGGCAGACCCAAACGTATTGTGAGGGTCTGCTGGGAACGTCTGGCAGAGTCTCCCGTAAGACGGAGCTTTAACTCCCACCTCCGGGAGAGCTTTGAACACGTTCCGAGGGAGGCGGGGGACATGGAGTCCGAGTGGGCCGTGTTCCGCGCCTCTATTGTCGAGGCAGCTTATCGGAGCTGTGGCCGCAAGGTTGTTGGTGCCTGTCGTGGTGGCAACCCTCGAACCCGGTGGTGGACACCGGCAGTGAGGGATGCTGTCAGGCTGAAGAAGGAGTCCTATTGGGCCTTTTTGGCTTGTGGGACCCCGGAAGCAGCTGATAGGTACCGGCAGTCCAAGCGGCATGCGGCTCGGGTGGTTGCTGAGGCAAAAACTCGGGCGTGGGAGGAGTTCGGAGAGGCCATGGAGAATGACTTCCGTACGGCTTCGAGGCGATTCTGGTCCACCATCCGGCGTCTCAGGGGGGGAAAGAGGTACGCGACCAACACCATTTATGGTGGGGGTGGCGTGCTGCTGACCTCAACTCGGGATGTTGTGAGTCGGTGGGCGGAATACTTCGAAGACCTCCTCAATCCTACTGGCACGTCTTCCACTGAGGAAGCGGAGCCTGGGGACTTTGGGTCGGGTTCTCCGATCTCTGGTGCTGAGGTCGCCGAGGTGGTTAAAAAGCTCCGCGGTGGCAAGGCTCCGGGGGTGGATGAGATTCGCCCGGAGTTCCTTAGGGCTCTGGATGTTGTAGGGTTGTGTTGGCTTACGCGACTCTGCAATATCGCGTGGACATCGGGGGCAGTTCCCTTGGATTGGCAGACTGGGGTGGTGGTTCCCCTATTCAAAAAGGGGGACCGTAGGGTGTGTTCCAACTATAGGGGGATCACACTCTTAAGCCTCCCTGGTAAGGTCTATTCAGGGGTTCTGGAGAGGAGGGTCCGTCGGATAGTCGAACCTCGGATTCAGGAGGAGCAGTGTGGTTTTCGTCCTGGTCGTGGAACACTGGACCAGCTCTACACCCTCAGCAGGGTCCTGGAGGGTGCGTGGGAGTTTGCCCAACCAGTTTACATGTGCTTTGTGGACTTGGAGAAGGCATTCGACCGCGTCCCTCGGGGGGTTCTGTGGGGGGTACTCCGGGAGTATGGGGTACCAGGCCCTTTGATAAGGGCTGTTAGGTCCCTGTACGACCGGTGTCAGAGCTTGGTCCGCATTGCCGGCAGTAAGTCAGGCTCGTTTCCGGTGAGAGTTGGACTCCGCCAAGGTTGCCCTTTGTCACCGATTCTGTTCATAACTTTTATGGACAGAATTTCTAGGCGCAGCCAAGGTGTTGAGAGGATCCGTTTTGGTGACCTTAGAATCGCTTCTCTGTTTTTTGCAGATGATGTGGTCCTACTGGCTTCATCAGTTCGTGATTTACAACTTTCACTGGAGCGGTTTGCAGCCGAGTGTGATGCGGCCGGGATGAGGATCAGTTCCTCCAAATCCGAGGCCATGGTCTTGAGCCGGAAAAGGGTAGCATGCCCTCTCCGGGTCGGGGAGGAGGTCCTGCCCCAAGTGGAGGAGTTTAAGTATCTCGGGATCTTGTTCACGAATGAGGGAAAACTGGAGCGTGAGATCGATAGGCGGATAGGTGCAGCGTCCGCAGTGAAGCGGGCGCTGTACCGGTCTGTCGTGGTGAAGAGAGAGCTGAGTCAAAAGGCAAAGCTCTCAATTTACCGATCGATCTACGTTCCCACCCTCATCTATGGTCATGAGCTTTGGGTTATGACCGAAAGAACAAGATCTCGGATACAAGCGGCTGAAATGAGTTTTCTCCGCAGGGTGGCTGGACTCTCCCTTAGAGATAGGGTGAGAAGCTCAGTCATCCGGGAGGGACTCGGAGTAGAGCCGCTGCTTCTCCACATCGAGAGGAGCCAGTTGAGGTGGCTCGGGCATCTGGTTAGGATGCCTCCTGGACGCCTCCCTGGTGAGGTGTTCCGGGCATGTCCCACCGGGAGGAGACCCAGAGGAAGACCCAGGACGCGCTGGAGGGACTATGTTTCTCGGCTGGCCTGGGAACGCCTTGGGATTCCCCCGGAGGAGCTGCTCCAAGTGGCTGGGGAGAGGGAAGTCTGGGCCTCCCTACTTAGGCTGCTACCCCCGCGACCCGACCCCGGATAAGCGGAAGAAGATGGATGGATGGATGGATGGGTGTGCTGCAATGGTTCTACATCTCTGTTGTTCAGAACACCTGGGACTCAATTTTATATACACTTTAGACATTCATTCATAAACATCCTCATAAAAGTCACATATAGGGAATGGAGTGAGCACTATGGTTATGGGTGGCGGGATGACATCACTCTCGCCCCCATGCCTATGCTCACTCAACATTATGCATTTAGACAATAAGGGCCTGGGTTAGAGTTGGAGTGGAGGGGAAACTGGTACAATGCCAGCCTTTGCTCCTTCTCTTTCCCTTTTAATTACACTTTAGAACAACACTCACCAACAGTACATTTGGGGACGGGGGTGTGTGTGTCGGGGTCTTGATTTGTTAATTTCAATTTTATTTATTTATGTATTTATTTATATATATATATATATATATATATATATATATATATATATATATATATATATATATATATATATATATATATTTATATATATATATATATATTATTTATTTATTTTTCTCTTACCCCCCTGGTTGCCTGGCGGACATTCTGGGGGTGGGCTGTCAGGGGTTGTGCTGGGGTGTGGGGGGGTTCGGGGCCTGCGGGTTCGCCGTGGGCGGGGCTGGCAGTGCGCTCCCCCTGGGGCTGCTTGGACTCGGGTGTCCTGTCCTGTCCTGTCGGCAGGGCGCGGGGTGGGCCGGATCTTGGATGTCTGCTACTCTCCACCCCAGAATGAATGGGCCTACCTCCTGGGTTTGGATGTGGGCTGCCCCATGTAGGGAGCAGGTACATGTCTTGGACCTAGGGGGTATAGAGTGTGCATCGGGATTATGAATGGAACGTGTCGTTATTGTTTGTCTTTCTGTGACTGAGGGTGAGGATGAGGGTGGGTCTGAATGAGTGTGTCTGTGTATGAATGTTTAAGTGTCAGGCTGGGTCTTGGACTGCCCCCTCTCTGATACTTCTGAGGCTACTTAGTGTCGCGCTCCTGCCACGTGGCCCCCCTGGTGGGTGTTCCTTTGCCTGCGGGCGTGCTTGGGGCCCTCACTATCTGGGGTTGGGCGCTTGGGCGTTTGTCGGCTCGGCCTGGTGGCTGCCTGGTGGGGCTCGTGCCCTCTGGTCCGGTCGGGTCTGGGCCTGAGGGGTGGGCGTCCCCGGTGCCCGGGCCTCGGTGACCGGCCCTGGGGCTACGTCGGTGCAGCGGGCTCCGGCGGGGGCCTGTGAATTTGTCGCGGGCGACCCCGGGGGGTCATGGACAAACTATCTACACTTGGACTAAGCCCCTCCATTTGTAACTGGATACTAGACTTCTTAACAAACAGACCACAGTCCGTGAAGATCCATAACTTCTCCTCCTCCACCATAACCCTCAGCACTGGCTCTCCCCAAGGATGTGTGCTGAGCCCTCTTCTGTTCACTCTGCTCACATATGATTGTACAGCCACACATCCAGGCTGTCATATTGTTAAGTTTGCAGATGATACAGCGGTGGTGGGATGCATCACAAACAATGATGAGTCCAGCTACAGACAGGAGGTGGAACACCTGGAGAGCTGGTGCAAAGAGAATAATCTTCACATGAATGTGAAGAAGACAAAGGAGATGATTGTGGACTTCAGAAGGAACAAACACACCCATGCCCCACTGAACATAGGTGGATCTGCGGTGGAGGTGGTCTCCAGCTACAAATACTTGGGTGTACACTTGAATGATAACCTCAGCTGGAGCAACAACACCACCAGCCTGATCAAGAAAGGTCATCAGAGACTCTACTTCCTCAGACGGCTGAGACGAGCTGGTCTGAGCAGCCCAGTTCTCACCTCCTTCTACAGGTGTGCAGTGGAGAGCATCCTGTGCTCCAGCATCAACGTGTGGCATGGAGGCTGCACAGTTGCAGAGAGGAAAGCTCTACAGAGAGTGGTGAAGGCTGCACAGAAGTCTGTTGGAGTCAGTCTCCCCACCATCACAGACATTTACACCTCCAGATGCAGGAAAAGAGCCACCTGCATCATGAAAGACCTCACTCACCCAGCACACTCACTCTTTGCCCCACTCCCCTCAGGACGGAGGTTGAGGAGCATCAAATGTAGAACCACTAGACTGAGGAACAGCTTCTACCCTGAGGCTGTTAGACTCATGAATAAATAAATAATAAGAATAAACACTGCAAAATATCACATCATGCTGATGCTGATCTGTTTTCTTGTTGCTGTGTTCATCTGTGACCATCTGCTCATACAGACTCATGTTCGTGCTGCTGTTTATAATGATGTTTTTCCACTACATTAGGGCTTAGTGTATTACTAGTTGATGTTTTTCTTAGTTAATTCTAGATGTTATTACTGTTTTTCTCTTGCATTTGTTGTTGGATGTAACTGGGACCCCGTGTACATAATCTCGTTTTCATCACATGTACCACATGTGGTGCAAATGACAATAAAGACTCTCTGACTCTGACTCTCTCTGACTCTGACTCATTGTATGTGGTCGCTGGTGGGGTTCGTCCGGTTCTTCCCCTTGGTAGGATCTGGGGAGTGGGCTAGTGGCTCGTCCTGTTCGGGTGGTCCTGGGGACTCTGGGCTCGGGGTCCTTCCTGGGGTCTTGGGCTTTGATCGCCCCTTCGTCTGCCTCGGGCTTTGGGGGGACGGATCTCTGATGCTTCACAGTCGCTACTAAATGTTCTATTGGAGGAACCTTATTCACTTATGCATGCTCACAACCACACACAAATGGATGCAGGGATGTATATATAGATATATGCAGATATGTAGATGGGTATATGAATGAATATAAAAGTATATGTATGTATACTATATATATATTTGTAGGTATGGGTATGTGTATTTATAGAATTCTACTGCAAGCTCATGAATATTATTAGTCTTTATGCATGTATGTTCCATTGTTGTGTTCTGTCATGTGCTTTGCAGGATTGTGGACGGAGGTTGGGTGTGTTTGCCTTGTGCTCTTTTGGTTGATAATTGTTGATTTGTTGTCTTACTTTCTCTTTTCTTTCTTTCTCTCTTAAAAAAAATAAATAAAAAAAAAAAATAAAAAAAATATATATTAAAAAAATAATAATAATAATTTAAAAAAATAAATATATATA
>JBBPBX010071158.1:0-18397 GCA_038048925.1 Garcialebias charrua | reverse complement strand
TGGACCCTCTCAGGGTGTATTTGATTTTTTCGAGCTTTAAAAAGAACAACACATCTTTCACCCAGAGGGATGTTGAGGGACATTTATCTGACTTCCAGTGTAAAAGTAAAATACGTCTAGCCAATAAAGATGTAAAAGCAATAATTTCCCTTTGAGCAGAAGTTAACCCTAACGTCGGGCTGGAGATACCAAATATGGCAACAAGTGGACAAGGTTGCAAATTAACTTTCAGAATAGAAGATGTAATTGAAAAGTAGTCAGACCAGAAATTATGTAATTTGGGACAGAGAAAGAACATGTGGCCGAGATTGCAAGGGGTACCCCTGCATCTATCACATATGTCATCAACATCTGGATAGATCTGAGAGAGCCTAGATTTGGAGAAATGAACCCTATGCACAACTTTAAATTGAATCAAACTAAGACGAGCACAAGATGAGGAAGATCGAATTCTGTCAATGGCGTCATCCCAAAGATCTTCGGTCAGCTGGATTCCCAACTCTTCAACCCATGCATCTCTAATTTTGACATTGGAGTCAACCCTTAGATTTAAGATAGTACTATAAATCTTTGAAATCATATCTTTCTGAAGTGGATTATATGAGACCATCTTTTCCCAAGGCCGTTCAGGGGGAACAGAAGGAAAATTTGAAAAACATTTAGAGGCAAAATTCCGAATTTGAAAGTATCGAAACAAATCTGTACCAGGTAAACTGTATTTGGCAGATAAATTTGCAAAGCTATCAAATATACCTGCTGTATATAGGTTTTTTAACCCCTGGGAGTGGTGGCGCAGAGGTTAAGAAGGTGCGCTTGTGATCGGAAGATCGCCGGTTCAAGCCCCGGTACCGACAACATCAAAGATGTGGGTGGGATAAGTGAAGCGGTCACACTTGTCTCCACCCTCATCTGCCCCACTCTGGGCCCTTGAGCAAGGCCCTTAACCCACACCATCTGCTCCCCCGGGAACCCTAGATATCAGCTCTCTACTCCACACAGAGGGCTGTGGTTGCTCGGTGGTCTGTGGTTGTGTCAGGAAGGGCATCCGGCGTAAAAACAACTGCCAAATCTTCGTGCGACTAGATCGCTGTGGTGACCCCTAACGCAGGGAAAAAGCCGAAAGAAGAAAAAAAAAAAATCATACCAAACTGAAAATGTACAGTCAGATAGTGACGGAGGGAACAAATGGTTATTTGTCAAGGGACATGAGGGTGAAGCATCAACAAAATTGAAGCGCCTTCTAAATTGCGACCAAACTTTAAGCGTATTCAAAAGAACTTGATTGTTGGTGTATAAAGAAGGTTTTATAGGTAATGAAGAAAAAATTAAAGCAGATAAAGAAGACCCGGTACACGAAGATGCCTCCAGTTTGCACCAAGGTAAACTGGACGATTTTAACCAATAACTAATTTTTTGTATGTGTGCAGCCCAATAGTAGGATTGAAAGTCAGGCAAAGCGAGTCCACCAGTGAGTTTACATTTTTGCAATAATGTTTTACGAACCCGAGGAGGTTTCCCATTCCAGATAAAGCCACTAATCAGCCTATCCAAGGAATCAAAAAAGGTTTTTGGCATAAAAAGAGGAATGGACTGAAATAAGAAAAGAAATTTAGGTAAAATGATCATCTTGACAACATTAATCCTACCCAAAAGGGAGAGAGGAAGATTACGCCAACTCTGGAAATCAGACGTAGTTTTTGTGACAAGAGGCGAAAAATTAGCTGACGCAAGACCAGATAAAGAACGTGTCACATTTATACCAAGATATTTAAACCCAGTGAGACTAAGTTTGAATGGAGTGTCAGAATGTTGAAGACTGCAAGCGGTAGTGTTTATAGGAAAGCATTCACTCTTTTCCAAATTCAATTTATAGCCTGAGAAGGAGCTGAAGTTATCTAAGATATGCAATACAGTGGGGACAGAAGTGGCAGGGTTGGATACGTACAGCAACAGATCATCCGCATATAAAGACAATTTATATTCTGTTCCATTTCGAAAAACCCCTGTAAATGAGGGGGCAGCGCGCAAGGCAATAGATAAAGGCTCAATTGCAAAAATGAAAAGCAAAGGCGACAACGGGCAGCCTTGGCGTGTTCCACGCCCGAGAGAAAAATAGTCAGAATATATATCATTCGTATGGACACTGGCTTTAGGAGATGCATAAAGGAGCCGAATCCAAGAAACAAAAGTGTCACCAAATCCAAACTTCTTCAAAACCACAAACAAGTATTCCCACTCTACCCTGTCAAATGCTTTTTCAGCATCAAGGGAAATGACCAATTCGGGTATATCAGAAAAATGCTTTGAATAGATTATATTAAAGAGGGTGCGTGTATTATAAAATAATTGACGTCCCTTGACAAAGCCATTTTGTTCCTCAGATATAACCAAAGGGAGGACTTTCTCCAAACGAGTAGCAACCAACTTGGCTAGCACCTTTACATCTGCATTTAACAAGGATAGTGGTCTGTAAGAACCACACAAAGTTGGGTCTTTGTCCTTTTTGTGAAGTAAAACTATGGTAGCCTGAGTCAGTGTTGGAGGTAAAGTCTTGCGTTCTAAAGATTCGTTAAACATGGCCAATAATAGTGGTGCAAGTTTTACCATAAACTTTTTATAAAATTCAATGGGAAACCCATCAGGGCCAGGGGTCTTGTTTGACTGTAATGCTTTTATTGAATTTATTATTTCCATAAGGCTTAGTGAAGAATCCAAGCCCCTGGCAGTGTCAATATCAATAGTAGGAATGGAAAGACTTTGAAAAAATTCTTCCATTTCCTTCTTGTCTTTGGGAAATTCTGATGAATACAAAGAAGAATAAAATGATTTAAAAGTATCATTGATTTTGATGGGGTCAGTCGTATTTACCTGCTGGGTATTTTGAATACTGGGTATTATACGAGAGTTGACCTGACGTCGTAGCTGATGTGCCAATAAACGACCGGCCTTGTCGCCGTATTCATAAAATGAACCTTTACTATGCAAAAGTAAGCGCTCAGCTTCTTTGGTAGAAATTAAATCAATCTCTGCCTGAACACCCATACGCTCTTTAAATAATTCCGGTGAGGGACTTATGGCATACTTTTGATCAATCTTAGCAATGATTGTTGCCAATTCAGTGAGCCTTGAGTTATGTCTTTTATTAGAACGAGATGTGTAGTAAATTATTTGTCCTCTGAGATAGGACTTAAGTGTTTCCCATAACAGTGAATGAGAAGTGGAGTCATTCTTATTAAACACCAGAAACTCATCGATTGCATTAGAAATAAAGTCACAGAATTCTTCATCTGCCAGTAAAAGAGAATTGAACCGCCATAAAGGGCGGCTACGTTTGTAAGAAGTTAACTGAATATCTAATAATAACGGAGCATGGTCTGATATCATTATACTCAAATAATCACAGAGGACTACACCTGGATTGAGAGCCTGGTCGATAAAAAAATAATCAATTCTGGAATAGGAGTGATGCACTTTAGAAAAGAAAGAAAATTTTTTACTGGTTGCATTTCGGGATCTCCATGGGTCAATAAGACCACTCTGGCTCGTGAAATCAGAAAATGCTTGAGCCATTAAAGATTTATTTAAATTACGGGGATTGGACCGGTCTAACTCTGGATCTATGACACAATTTAGGTCACCCCCTAAAATTAATAAATGAGAATCCAAAAACGGAAGGCTGCTCAATAATCTGTTTGCGAACTCAGCATCATCGAAATTTGGAGCATATATATTAACCAGAAGAACTTTTTTCTGCATTAGTGTTCCAGCAACTATTACATATCTGCCATATTTATCAGCTATTACATCAGTGGGCGAGAATTGTACTGTTTTATTAATCAAAATGGCTACTCCTCTTGATTTGGAATTAAAATCTGAGTGGAAAACTTGATTCATCCAAGCGCAACGCAATCTATTGTGATCTTTAATGCGAAGATGAGTTTCTTGTAAAAACACCACCGAGGGCTTTAACCGCTTGAGGTGGGAAAAAACTTTTGATCTTTTAACAGGGTGGCCCATGCCCTTAATATTCCAGCTAATGAAACGAAGAGAGGTGCCTGGACCTGTCGTAATGGGGTCTACAGTGTTATTAGCCATTTAAAAAAGTAAAAATAAAAACAACCATAGAGAGCTGAGATGGACCTCCCCTTAACCCCTACCCTAAAATATACCCATAAAAAAAAAACACCTAGAGTCTCCATAAGAAAAAACAAAAACAAAACAAACAAACAAAAAAAAAAATGGAGACAGCAGTGCAATACACAGCAATTATTCACAATAAAGCGTGAACCCGGAGACAAAACAGAGCAAAAAGATACAGAAAAGTACCTAAAAAGAACCGGCTAATACCCCCCCCACCAACCTCCAAATTGGAATACTAATATGTGCACTAATTATTATGCTACTTGAAAATTGAAAAATAAAAAAATATTATATTACAACCAGATTGAAAACCACAAAGTCCCTGTATGATGGAAAAAAAAATAATAATAATAATACTACACCACTATAAACATCAGTTTAGATGCTCATGAACTTTAGCCTACAGTACTAATTTCTAAGCTGAGCAGCATATAAACATAACTATAATATCCAGATGCTGTAAGTAAGCCTCAATTCTGAGTGGATGTTGAGAACGATATACAGTAATCACCAAAGCACAGAGTTCACTCAGAAATCAAAGTCTGAACGTACTGCATAGCTGAGCAGCATATAAACATAACTATAATATCCAAATGCTGTAAGCCTTAATTCTGAGTGGATATTGAGAACGATAAAATCACCAAAGCACAGAGTTCACTCAGAAATCAAAGTCTGAACATACTGCATAGCTGAGCAGCATATAAACATAACTATAATATCCAAATGCTGTAAGCCTTAATTCTGAGTGGATATTGAGAACGATAAAATCACCAAAGCACAGAGTTCACTCAGAAATCAAAGTCTGAACATACTGCATAGCTGAGCAGCATATAAACATAACTATAATATCCAAATGCTGTAAGTAAGCCTCAATTCTGAGTGGATATTGAGAACGATATAATCACCAAAGCACAGAGTTCACTCAGAAATCAAAGTCTGAACGTACTGCATAGCGTCCTCAGATGAAGTAAACTCTTTTACTACTCCTTTGTAAGTAATGCGCAGCTGCGCTGGATAAAAAAGTCCATACCTGATCCCTTCGATGTCACGAAGTAGCCGCTTTACCTCATTGAAGGCCGCTCGAGCCCGAGCTACCTTAGCAGTGTGATCCGGAAAGATCGATACAGTCACGGCTCCGACTTTAATCCGCTGGCGCTCCCTCGCACGACGTAGAATGTCCACACAGTCACTATAATAGTGAAGCCTGCACACAATTGCTCGAGGTCGTTCGCCTGGTTTGGGTTTGGGTTGAAGAGATCGATGAGACCGGTCAACCAGCGGTTCCTCCTCCAGCCCGAGCGCTTCTTTCAGTAGCGCAGCCACGGTAGTGGGCGAGCAGGAGTTAGCACCTTCCTCCACGCCGATAATCCTGATATTATTACGGCGCGATCTTGATTCTAAATCCTCACATTTGTCTTCCAACATGCTGACCTTAGTCGTAAGCTGCTCCAGAGTAGTTTTCATGCCGGCAACGTCGTCAGTGCAGCCCGTGAGCGCCTCCTCCACATCACCCACCGTAGCCGTTAGCTTATCCAACTTAGCATCGGTAGCAGCGTTGTCTTTTGCTAGCTGCGCCTTCACAGCTTGTAGCTCAACTTTAATGGATGACAAAGCATCTCCCAGAACCTCTTGTAGTTCCTTCTTGATAATGCCGGCAATATCCTCCCTCAAAGAAGAGAGTAGTTCGAGCTTTAGGGTGTCAGCGTCCGAGTTAGCCTGAGTCGGGGCCGCCACAACAGGGGAAGAGGCCGAGGCCTGTGAGCATGACTTTAGCTTCATCTGAATAGTACGAGATTTTCCCCTTCCAGACATTGCCATGCGGTGTAAGAATTTTTACACAAGACCAGACTACAAAAAGAGTATAAAAACTTGGTTTACAAGGAAAAGCACAGTTGAATAATAAATTTAGAGGAAATTGGCAGGAGCTAGTGTCGCACACGTCCTACTCCATTGACCGCCTCCCGACTTTTCGTAATTCTATTCTAACAAAAAGACAACAAACTTAATGTGAAAGTGGTAAAATGCTTTTGTGTTGTACGTATTACATTAGGAAACTGAAAACTCGCCCTTTGCTGTAGTTTAGTGAAATATTTTTATAAAAGTTGCCAGTTTTGGATTTTAAACTTGACTTTGGTACATCCAAACACAACACTGAAATGTATTTTCAGTTGTTTCTTTTACAGGTGTGTTAGTTTTTATTGTTTTGCTGCCACGGTGTGAAAGTCACAGGTGTTCAATTCTCAGCTTTGTTTCCATTTGCAGAGAGATTTTTTTCTGTAGAGTGAATTTTAAGTCATTGCACTGTGGATTGTCTAATTTTCTAGAAACCGGATAGTATTTGTCAGTTCATTAAAGCTGCTATATGTAACTTTTCTAACAATATATTTTTAACATATTTCTTCACTCTGTCACTAGATTGATGTTAGAGAGGTAATCTCTGAAAAAAACTAAAAAAAATATTGTCCCCTTGCTTCTCCAGGTGGTAAATAAGCATTTCTAAAAAGAAAAAGTGACCCGCCATTTTCCAGCCAATAAAAACAAAGTTTGTAACCAGCCAATAAAAACCGAGCTTGAATTTGAATCAGCCAATAAAAACAGAGCTTGAATTTGAATTTCAACAGACCACAAGGGGGCAGAGCCATATATGGCTCTGAGGGGGAGGGATCAGAATGCTTTGCTTGTTGAAATTTTTTCTAAGTGCTGATGTTCTACAGAAACTGCAGACTTCATTCATTCATTCATTCAACCTTTATTTAGTCAGGTAAATCTTTTGAACCTCATGGGCTCATTTACGAAAGTGACCTGCTAAAACTAAAGAACAATGAACAGCAATGGTAGAATTTCCTTAAACAATAAACAAACAAACAATAAACAATAGAAAACAAAAGAGAGAGAAAAAAAATATATATATATATATATATATATATATATATATATATATATATATATATATATACATATATATATATATATATATATATATATATATACATACATATATATACATATATATATATATATATATATATATTTTCCTCCTTTTAACAAAGTATCAAAAAACTAGCAAAACATTATAAGGTAGACGTATAAAATCAAAGACAGGAACAAATCTGCATTGGTTTTTGCCAGGATTCCAACAGATTCTGAAAACCATTTAGAGAAGTCAAGTTCGAGAGCTTCAGATCTTTTTGTAAGATATTCCATGAAGCAGGAGCGGAGTAGGAGAAGGCCCTTTTTCCAAGTTCAGTCCTCACTGACGGAACACTGCAGGTAATCATGTCCTGAGAGCGCACGCTGTAGCTGCACTCACGCAAAGACATGTAGGAGGAGATGTATGAGGGCAGCAGACCAAGAAGTGATTTAAAGATGAAAATGTACCAGTGGAAGAGTCTGCGTGAGGTTAATGATGTCCAGTTAACCAGTGAATACAGGGTGCAGTGGTGGGTACGATAATCACAACCAGTTATGAATCTTAGTGCACCATGATAGACAACATCCAACATCCGCAGGGTGCTTGTAGGAGCATTCATGTAGAGAATGTCACCGTAATCAATGGAGGGAAGGAAAGTCACAGATACAAGGCGTTTCCTAACATTCAGTGTTAGACATGATCGGTTTCTGAAAAAGAAACCCAGTTTAACTTTCAGTTTCTTCACTAGGTTTTCCACGTGGAGTTCACCTTTAAGTAGTACAGTAATTTCAACCACATGTTACGTTTTGTTTTCCATTAGGGGTGCGGATCTCTCAGTGTCTGGAGAATCAATTTGATTCAGATTTTTGATGCACCGATTCAATTAATCAATTTTCGATTCGAAAACGACTTTCATTCCATGATCAATTTTCGATTCTGAAACGATTCTGAAACGATTTTCAATTGAAATCATGAAAAGATTAAACAATAATGTAAACAAATAAAACATTTAATTAAAACAATAATGTATGCTTGTAGCAAACATTAACAATGTCAAATAATACAGTATAAATACAGCAGCCTGAATTGTAGCAGATGGGTATATGAATAGAATGCAGCAGCTTTAATCGGGTCCCGGAGGTCACTGGTGCCTATATCCAGCAGTCACTGTGCGAGAGGCAGGGGACACCCTGGACATGTCTCCAGTCCATCACAAATAATTCAAAATACAAACGTAAACAAAGATTTCAGCCTACTGTATTGCATAAACATTTAACTCAAAATAAAATAGACTTCAAAATCATATTGCATTCATCCATGTTTCAAATGTGTATGGATGGATTTTGTTTAAAAGATTTGTTTGGTAAATCTTTTCAACAAAAGCCATCTATCCATCATCTTTACCCGCTTTATCCTTATCGGGTCCTGGAGGTCACTGGTTCGGGTCAGATTTCTTCTTCTTTCTGCCACCTTTCATTTTATGTATTCTTTCATATACTATGATGGTTTTATTTTCTTTATCTTTTGGGTTTTAATGCAAAAAAAAAAAATCGATTTTGAGGCTTTTAGAATCGATTATGAATTGCCAGGACTAAGAATCTAGATTCTTTATTTTTTTTTTAATCGATTTTTTTTTCCTGCACCCCTATTTTCCATACATGTAGAAATGTCTGGACATTTCACAAGGATGCTTTAAACATTTTACTGATCCTTGGGGTTATTAACAACTTTACCTTTCACACACCTTTTTTAGTTTAAGATGATTCTGAGACTACAAAGTAACTAATATATTAAAACATAATTTTGCTTATTGTTACCATCTTCAAACCAACTCCAATCTCAAACATTTAACAATGATTCAAGTAAACACTTTTTTATAAACGCGTCAGGTTTTAATTACAATAATTACATACCGGTAGTTGTTTCAGCATAACTACCGGTACTAAAATATTCTTGGTGGATGTGCCTCAAGCTGCAGTGGAAGTGCTACAGCTAGCTGCTGCTGACCAAAGTGCTGTGTTAAAACAGCTTATGTCCTCATTTCATAATGTTTCATTCATCCATTATCTTTACCCGCTTCTTCCTTTTTGGGTCACGGAGGTCACTAGTGTCCATATCCAGCTATCAATGTGTGGGAGGCGGAGGACACCCTGGACAGGTCCATCACAGGGACGCAAACGAGACAAACAACCATTCACTCTCACCGAGGGACAATTTAGAGTTACCAATCAGCCTAACATGTATGTTCCATGAGAAAATCCACACAGCACGGAAAGAACATGCAAACTCCACCCAGAAAGGCCCGCGGCCAGGATTTTTATCTGGCGACCATCTCGCTGAGAGGCAACAGCTCTACCAGCTGCTCCACCATGCCACCCATAGCGGTTAATACAGACACTTAATTGATAAACCTTTATGTTGCGGTCAGCTTTGCATTAAATCTTTTTTCCCCCCAGACAATTATAGGCTTGTTTGTAAGCGGAAATACTATTAGCGGCTAGCTAACAGTGGCAGTGTTTCCCCTACCATTATACAAGCGGGGTGCCCCATCCCGTCAACAGAACTGGGCACCCCGCCTACCAAACCGTACTTGCACACCGACACGGCACTGGCAGCACTAAGCTAGCGGCGCGAAATACAGGCTGTCTAGCTAAAAAGCTAAAGGCGCCTCTTCTCATGCTGAACACCCCCCACCACATTCCCATGCTCATTGTTGGTACAATTTGTGCTCAGACATGTCTCCGATGAGAGGAGCACCCCACCAAGGCAAGTTCACTAGGGCAAATACTGAGTGGATATAGTAACATATAGCACAAAGAAATTAGCCTGGTTAAAACCAGACCCTTGTCCTTCACTTTGCTTTGTACTAGGGTCTGGCATTTCTCCCATAGACAACGATTTCTCCGGTCGATTTTTGACTGGACCAATCAGAGAACAGAAGGCGGAGTTTTGTTAGTTTAGCCTGGTGAGCTATCAGATAAATAGCTCAGAAACCACTCGGTGGATATTTTTTCTGCTACCAGTGTGTAATTATATGGCTCTAATTTACTNTAGACAAAGTGACTAAGAAAGGGGGGTGGGGGATGGAGACATTAGTGCGCTTTTATAACATGTTGATTTGAAACAGAAGGAAAAAACTGACTAGAGACAAAAATAGTACTTAAACATACTATCATACAAGGAAACCATTAGGTGTAAAAATAGCATGAATGGCATCAAATTTGGGCTCAGTTCAAAAATAAGTTTTGAATTAAAACCCTCCTCACTCTTCAGTGTAGTTTAAATTTACTGTACTTGGTGGCCACTGATGGAACTCTGAATTCACACTGCACTGCTGAGTTTAACGCTTTTGCAAATCTCATTGTGGTTTTTCAGTACGATATCCAGTTGCATTTTCTCCATTTAAACCTTTTATAGTCTTTTCTCTCACATTTCCACCTCTAAGCAGTCTGAATATATTTTAAACACCAACATTTTACAATGAAAGCTTTTTTTAGATTTCATGGCTTAGCTTCTTGGCAAGCTTAGGCCTAACTTAAAACACCATTCTTGTATTGAACTCCAAGATGTGGTTAGAAAGAGTTCATGGGTCATAAATTATCTGGAGTGTCAGCACATAAAAAGTTAGAGCTATAAATGGTGTATGATGTGCCACCTTTACTACTTCCTGACACATATGCTCTGCTAGCCAGGAACAGAAAGTCATGGCAAGGTCCAGGTTTAGGCACAAAATAAACGCGAAAGTCTGAGAAATGTATATGTACATAAAGCAATGAACCTGCTCTACTTTGCCACTATAAAATACAGCACCTCTCTCTAATTCTCTTAGCCAAACTTTTACTTTTCTTCTTGCCGTTCTTCTCTTTGCTGTCTTCCATTTTTCTTGCCCGGATTTCTCTCATGAGGTCAAAAAACACCTGGAACAACAAAAACAGGAGTTCAGTTTGTGTTTGCTTCATGGCAGCAGTGAGCTTGTATAGCCAGGGGAGGTGTGTGTGTGTTCACAAACCTTGTCAACATTGGCTCGAGTTTTGGCAGAAGTCTCCACGTAGCACACACCCCACTGCTCTGCACGTGCTTTCGCTTCGTCGGCGCTCACCTGCCGCCGGTCGTCCAAATCGGACTTATTCCCTACCAAGAGGAAGGGCACGTTCTCGTCCTCCTTCACTCGCAGGATCTGCTCTCTAAAAAAAAAAAGACAGCCATAAAGCATAAAAACAAAGCACCGCTTGCTTTTTAATATAAAAAGTTAAACTGCAGAAGAAACTTCAAATGTGATCATGACAAAAAATGACCAGTAAAGTTTTTATTTTTTATATTGCAATACACAAGTGATTGTTTCCTGTAAACATTAAATGCTTTGAGACCTGAAGTCTACTGTTGCTGCAAAGGACTCCAATTCTGTGATGGAAAAGACGCAGAGGAAACCCTCGCCGCTGCGGAAGTAGTTATCCCGGATGGCTGCGTAGTCCTCTTGGCCAGCTGTGTCGAGGATGTCAATCTGCACCTCCTCTCCATCAAGCACCACTTTCTTCCTGTAGCTGTCTGCTTTAGTGGGCTCGTAGTCTTCAACAAACTAAAAGAAAAAATCATTACCAGTTAGGCTCAAAAGATCAGCTCGTTTTTTAACATTTTACCCGACAGATGCACTGACCTCGTCATACATGAACTGGAGCGTGAGGGCAGACTTCCCCACCCCTCCACTGCCCACCATGATCACTTTGTGAAGGGCTAGAGAGTTCTGTCCTTTTGGCTTTGCAGCTGCCATGACTCTGCGTGGATGCACGTGTCAGGGGAGTGAAACTTCAAGGTGGTGGGAGGAATTCTGAAATGAAGATCGTAAAATGATTCCAGATGCAGCAAAGTGCTCAGTGATAATTCTTGTGGATGTTACAGTGAGAGAAAGAAAGAAATAAAAAAAGAGACATTGCATCATGATTTCCAAAGTCTGCATGCACCGGTACAAATTGCACAGACAAGATAAATTGCTGTTAGAATACAAATGTGGTCCAGAGAATAACTGAGACACACACTGTGATGACACTAAATGGATACATAAGAAAATATGACCTTAACATTTTACTTAATTCTGCAAATACTGTATGCCATTTTAAAATGGACAGTTCAACTCTTTTGACATGGGGTTCTATGGAAAAGTTCTGGACAAATACCACCTTAACCTGACCAAGATGGCTCTGTGAACAAACTCAGTCTAAAGAAAGTTTAATTCTAAACAGGGCATATGATTCCAGTAGAAAGTATATTTCTTTGTAGCCTGGTTAAAACCAGACCCTTGTCCTTCACTTCGCTTTGTACTAGGGTCTGGCATTTCTCCCATAGACAACGATTTCTCCGGTCGATTTTTGACCGGACCAATCAGAGAACAGAAGGCGGAGTTTTGAACGACGTCGACTGACGTCGTCAGTTAAAATGGCTGCCGCCACGAAGGAATTTTCATGAAAACAAGGTAAAAAACTATTATTTCTTTGCTGAGAAAAAATATATTTCTTAGCTGACGTTATATCAGAAGTGTTCCTGAGCAATCAGAGAACAGAAGGCGGAGTTTTGAACGACGTCGACTGACGTCAGTTAAAATGGCTGCCGCCACGAAGGAATTTTCATGAAAACAAGGTAAAAAACTATTATTTCTTTGCTGAGAAAAAATATATTTCTTAGCTGACGTTATATCAGAAGTGTTCCTGAGCTTAACAGTTCCTAAATCAATTCACGAAATGGTCAAATCTGCTGGATTTAAATAGTTTCGGTTTGACATTTTCCAAACAGCCTCGGGTGCGCTACGAAAATAAATGATAAAAAATCGAATTTTATCTCAAATGTTTAATCTAGGCCAACAGTCAGTAAATTAGAGCCATATAATTACACACTGGTAGCAGAAAAAAATATCCACCGAGTGGTTTCTGAGCTATTTATCTGAATAGCCTGGCCTCGCCAGGCTAAACTAACAAAACTCCGCCTTCCGTTCTCTGATTGGTCCATTCAAAAATCTACCAGAGAAATCGTTGTCTATGGGACAAGTCCCAGACCCTAGTACAAAGCGAAGTGAAGGACAAGGGTCTGGTTTTAACCAGGCTACGTTACACCCCTAATTTCTTGTAAACAAAGGATATCACATTTTTGCAACAGGCTATCCCTGAAAGTCAAAACAACTACATCCAAAACAAGAGGAACTAAAATTCTTAGGGGAAATCCCTTGAAACACAGTACCGTATTTTCCGGACTATAGGTCACAGATTTTTGCCTAATTTGCATGCCCTGCGACTTATAGAGAGGTGAGACTTGTTTATGGATTCCCCCCATCTTTTTAGACCAATTTTTGGCTCAGATATGACTGTTTTTCATTTTCATTTTGGCAAAAAATGGTGCAGTAAATAGCTCATAAACCACACGGCAGATTTTCTTTAAACCTACAGGAAGTAATTACTTGGTGGTCATTTACAAACTATTAGCTGTTGGAGTTGTTTGAGCTAAAATTAGATTTATTTATTATTTATTTTCGCAGTGCGCGGCCGTTTGGAAGATGTCAGAGCGAAACAATTTAAATCCAGCAGATTTGACCATTACGTGAATTTATTAAGGAACGGTTAAGCTAAGACACATCTTTGCTATAATTTTCAGCAGACAAATAATTGTTTTTACCATGTTAATCTTGTTAAAAGTCCTTCCGTGCATGCTTCTGTGGCCGACATTTTCAGCAGGACAAATGAGGCGCTGACGCGTCGCGTAGCGGTGACGCATAATAGATGCGACTTAAATAAAGGTGCGACCTGTATATGGATTTTTCCAATTAATTGCCAATAATTGGACAAAGTGACTTATAGAAAGGTGCGAGTTATCAGGCAGAAAATACTGTACACATCAATGGTGTGATCCTCTGTCATCTAGATACAAGACAGTATCATTGCAACATTGAAAATCCTACGTTTTCAAAACACACTACTTCGAACTGGACTCAACCATGGTTGAGCAAATACAGTATAAAAGCGTGAAAACAGAAATGAGACAACTAACAGAAAGTAAGTAACAAAACCACTAGTTTCTAGTGGGGGTGAGACATTGAACCCCATAGTTACTAGTGGGGATGAATTGAACCAACACTGCTAAAATTAACATCACCAATCAGCATGATCCCTAACCTTGTTGCGCTCCAAAATCCTATAGTGATTTTTGAGCTAGACTGAAGTCCAAGTTGTTTTTAGGATCTATTTTGATCGCTGTCAGTTAACTGGTTGCTAAGTTCAGTTCTGCAGCCACATTTTGAAAAGGGATGCTCAAACACTGTTTATAACTACACCTTTTATGAGCTCGACTCCAGAACATTTACCAGAGAAACTACTTTTCTCATAAATTCGAACCAAAAATCGTGTAAAGATAACAGTTATTTCATCAATGAAGAATCACTCCCTATTATAGAATTCCAAAATCATTTATCTTTAAGTATTTTTGAATCATTATTGCTTATCACAATCAGTAGTCAAACATTAAATTGTTTAGTTTAAAACTTTACGTTACATTTTTGATTATTTTTATTCAAGTTTGTTAAATGAAGTAAATGTTTAAGAACCATTTAAACATTTTAATCAAGGCTCTGTCCTCTTCATTTTCCTACTTTTACTATAAAAATTTGAAATGCATCAGTAATAACCAGTCTAAGGTTGCAATGTCATTTGGGTGGACCACCACCACGATGACAACTGGACATTCCTCCTGCTGATCCAGTCCTTGGTATGTCATGTTTCTGCTCCGGTTTGCCATAGTTCTGTTCCACTTGCCTTTGTTTATGTTGCCTGTCACCCTTCTGCTGCTCAAACCTGCTTCCTTGTTATCCTTGCCACGCCTCCTTGTTCCCTGCTGCAATTACTCTTCATGCCCTCCACCTGCTCACAGTTCTTCAGTCATCCAGTGCCAGATTATTGAAAGCCTCACAGCCAGTAAATTCTCCAGCATTTCTCATCCCAAGTTTCCTTGTTCATGACCACAGCTTTGTTCTTGACTCCTCATCTTGTCTTTGCCCTTGTCTGGATACCACGCCTGCAGCTTACACGGTTTGACCTTGCTCCTCTCTCTGACCACATCTACAGATTCTCCTTTTTGCATTTTTTGCCTGCTCAAACTCACCTGGCTCTCTCGACCCCTGCTACGTCCTTGGATTCTGTTTCCTGCCCAGCCCTCCAACGCTCTCTGCCTCTGCCCTGCTCCTGCCTCAGAATGTTAGTGACATGCACACCACCTCTCTCAGCCCACAGAATCTCTTTGCAGTCACTAACCTGTCTGTCTCCATAGATTGGACCAGTAACGAGGCCCTGATCCACCAGATGCAGCCTTTTGAGCAATAAACCTTTTTTAATATACTTTTCTGAGTCTGGTGTTGTGCTGATCCATACTAACCTGTTACAGAATAATCTGGCCATATGGATCCAGCACCGACTCAGGATTGGCGTTCTGGTGTTGAGGAGGCTATTATTATTAGACTTGAGTCTAACGTTCAGGATCTGGTGTGCGGCCTTGAAGCTCTCTCTCAAACTGTCTCCACAGAACCCTGGTCCTGTTGTTGT
The DNA here is from genome assembly GCA_038048925.1 of Garcialebias charrua. Classification (NCBI taxonomy): domain Eukaryota; kingdom Metazoa; phylum Chordata; class Actinopteri; order Cyprinodontiformes; family Rivulidae; genus Garcialebias; species Garcialebias charrua. The sequence continues at coordinate 2,773 of JBBPBX010071158.1, read as the reverse complement.
TCAGACTCCTGCACCCACCATGGAACCTCGTCTGACACCTCTCGGACGTTTCCGGGGCGATCCTGATCAGTGCCGACCATTCCTGACTCAATGTGAATCCTCTTTCAACTACAACCCTCTTCGATTCCCACTGAGAGCCCGGGTTGCTTTGGTTATCTCACAGCTGTCAGGTAAGGCTAAGTCATGGGGCACTTCTGAGTGGCAGAGGAACTCCAACAGCACCCAGTTTTTCTGCCTTTTCTAAAGAACAATGGCAAGTTTTTGACCCAGTTTTGCCCGAAAGGGAGGCAGGTCATAAGCTCCTCACCATAAAGCAAGGCAAAAGACATGTAACAGATTACATCATTGACTTTCATGCTGTGGCTTCTGATAGTTGCTGGAACGATGGAGCCCTAACCAATGCATTTTGTCAAGGTCTCTCTGATGACATTAAGGACCACCTTGCTACCCAGGAATATCCCGGGTCTCTCCAAGCTCTGGAGGACTTGGCCACTCAAGTGGACCTTCAACTCATGGAGAGAGAATGCAAGAGGGAGACCAGACCCACAAGAACCACCAAGTCCTAGGGTGAGTCCAGAACCTTCCCACCATTCAAACCAGCCGCCCTACCCAGTAACATCCCACTGAAGGACGAACCCATGCAGCTAGACAGAAGTCGCCTTACCCCCCACCCCAAGAGAGGGACCAGAGAAGGAGATTAAGGCCCTGTTTACACGGACACGGTGGGGGGAAACGGAGGTTTTGGGTTAGCCTGGTTAAAACCACACCCTGTCCTTCACTTCGCTTCAGACTAGGGTCTGGGACCTCTCCATTTTAAAACGATTCTTGCTGGAGGCGTGGGCTCTGCTGAGGAACAAAACCATTGGATATTTTGAACAGGGAAAGCATTCTGCTCCCTCCCCTCAGAGCCACCCCCCGTGCTCTGGTGAACTTGACAACTGCTCCGCCTCCTGCAGCTTTTCTCTCGCTGCTGGCTGCCGCGCTGGAAATCCTGTGTTTATATGTTATAAAACGTTTAAATAAAATAAAATAAAACCATGGATCGCTGGTCCAGCTCACCAGAAGACCAGAAAATCTGATGGGACTCGGGCAGCAACGTAAAACCCGAGTTTAATTCTCGTGACAGCCATTTCCTTGTTCATTTCAGCGGAGGGAGAGAAGGAGGAGGGAGCGAGCGATCACTTGACTTTTGGCCCAAAAAACAAAAGAAAACTCCAGATAAGGGATTAAGAAGGGGAAATTAATAAATTTGTGTCACATATAAAACAGTTCTGCATCGCTTTGCATCGCTTTGAATGAGAACATGCCGGTGCTCGCTGACTGCGCGCTGGCAGAGCCCTTTTATAGGGCTCTGCGCGCTGGGACAGGTGGGGGCGTGGGTTAGGGTCCAAAACTCCGTCCCTTCTGTTCTCTGATTGGTCCGAACAAAAATCTACCGGAGAAATGGTTGTTAATGAGAGAAGTCCCAGACTGTGCAGTGAAGGTAAATGAGAATTGAGCGGAGCTGTGCAGGAAGGCGAGGGCCAGGCTAGTTTTGGGTATGTTAATTAGAGGACAAACATCCTCGGTGACACGGACGAATTCTCTGTTTACACACAACCGCTGGTTTCTCATGAATCCGCTGTAGCTACCATGCCGAGTCATTAGATGGTGCTGTGACTTTTGGCCATTCACCTAATGTGCATGCGTGCTGCCACTGTGCTCTTTTCCTCTGTGCTAAAAGTTTAGCTAACAACAATTTAACAACAAGTTAAAGCTGGATTTTGGATAAGAGTCGACAGATTTGAGGCCAAGCGGGACCCACTTCATCTAACAAGCTCCACACCAGACGCTGAGTGGACTGTGGACCAGAACCGAGTTAACGAGGATGATGTCGGTCTGTAGTCCGTGTAAATCAGCTGATTTACAGCAGGTAAATCAACTGATTTACAGCAGGTAAATCAACGTTCTTAATAATGTTTGCTTGTGTTTACTTCAATCACACAACAACCAACTGAGTTCATTTTTATTTTTTTCCTGCGAGGTCGAGGAGCTGTCGTTCCAATAAACGGACCGGTTCGGATGTGACCAAAATGAAAACACAGCAGAGTCCAGTTCTTTAACGTAGCTAAAGATCGGTTAACGTTTTTTAATAGTGTTCAATTTAATTATCAGTGTTTGTGACATACAGTTTGTGGTGTTGAATAAATAAATACAAAATAAACCTTGCATCTTCATTTTCAACTTTAATAACACGCAGCATGTTAGGCATCATTTAAATGATGTAATGAGTCCAGACAGCTTCATTTGGCTCAGTTAACTTTATATATCTCCCACGCTAACATAAATAATGTTTATTATTATTAAACTGTTATTATTTTAACACATTTAGTATGTTATAGTGCAGCTTGACACGTGAAATCTCCGCCTGCCTCGTTCAATAAATAGTGATATTAGAACTGGATCAGACTGGAGTCTCTTCCAACACAGATGTTGGTCACAGCAGCTTCATTCAGGCGTAGATTAATTAAATATGAGACTCAAAATATACAGTATTCCATCAGTCGAGTTCAGAAAGCTGTGTGTCTCCGCCACCATGTTGATGCCGGCTGTCCGCGCGTGCATTCTGCACATTGCCCTCCTACATTAGTAGCTGGTTACAATCACAATACTGTACAAAAGCAAAGGCTACAAAAACCAGCAGCAGCCAGAAGTCAGGACCAGAGAGAAGTTTGTGTGTGTGTGTGTGTGTGTGTGTGTGTGTGTGTGTGTGTGTGTGTGCGTGCGTGCGTGC
>JBBPBX010071157.1:0-18398 GCA_038048925.1 Garcialebias charrua | reverse complement strand
TGTGGTCGGATTGCTGGCACAGTCTCTTCAGTGACACTCTCCAGGGGGATCCTAAGGCCAGAAAGGACATACAATCCCTGCAGTGAGTTCTGGGTCTGACCTGGGGTCTTGAGTCTTCTCCCAGTGAGAAGACACACAAAAAACAAACTCCAAGCATCTTCATAAATTCTTCTTCCGGCACTCGGCAAGGCAGGTCGCATATCTTTCTGCTCTTCCCTCCCTAAGTTTTTCCTACTCCCTGCTTGCTTTTCGTCTCGTCTGCGACCCTTCAGCGCTCACTCGAACCAATATGGAATTAATCAATTGGGCTGTTTCTTCAATGGATAAGATTTTTTCCACGAAGCGGACCGTGTCAGGAGAAGCTGTCTGTCCCTCCGACACACACGCGGCTGGATACGTGCTGGACTCGTGGGGTCAGTGGCAGCCCATGTGTCTGTCCGTTCTGAGTGTCGAAGACGTGGAGGATTTGTGGATTATTGGATTATTGGTAGCAACTGCTCTGTTTTTTGGCGTAACCGGAGTTGTTTGTTATCGGAAGCTGAGGGAGGCTTCGGCGGCTATCAGAGCGCTGTCGGGACTGCCTGATCAGCAAAATTCTCTGAACCGGGCCGTGGGCTCCTCATCCCAGCTGCTGTATGAGCTCAATCGCACGATTGGTGCAGTGGTGGACCACCGTGCACCTGCTGTCCGTTTTGGGACTTGTTTGCAGCCACCCAGGATCGATCAAGGGACAGGTGGAAGCTCATGAAAGCGGGGCAGAGCAGAACCACATATTTGGATTTCTTTCGGCCATGAAACAGCACCCACAGACTTGGAGGCGGCAGTGGAAAAGAACACTGTGGTCTATTTGGATAACAAACGAAACATTATCTGGCTTCTGCACATGTCCTTGACAAGCGGGCTGTGGGAATCCATTCTCCTAGAGTGAGGAGTTGAAGAGCCCCCCCCCTCCCCCTCCCCAGAGATTTCTGTGAGGCTTCGGATAACACCCAGCTGCACACCTGCTGAACTTTGTGTTTGTCTGAAATTAATCATGGACACAATCTCCTTGCCTGCCGTATTTCCTTTGTTATTGTACCTAAATGTGCTCTGATATGGTTTTTACTGAATCACGCGGTGTCTTGAAGACAAAATGTGATTCATCTTTTTTTAATATCAATGCTGTGAATCCCAGTGTTTCTGCCTGTTTTTCCTGCTTTTGACCTTCATCTGGAGACAGATTGGGCCTGGCCGCGCTAAGAGCATATCAATGTGTTGAATAAACATGTCGTGTGTTGATAAAACATATCGTGTGTTGATAAAACATGTAATATGCTTTGTTTTGCTGCAGCTTTTGCACTCATTTCTCTTCTGGATGCCTGCAATACATACTTACGTTGTAATCGGTGGAAATTGATGCAATGTTAATAAAACTCCTTGATTCCTTGATTCCTTGATAAATGTTCTATATTTCACTGCACTTGTGCAAAAATAACCAAATTAGTTGAAACTTTTTGGTATTTCTCTTAGTTCAGTTTCAGTATTTCACATATCGTGCGGTTACTCAGGCTTAAAAAATCCTCGAGTCAGAGTGAAACTTAAGTTCTGCATGCGTGCAACACACTGCTGTAATAAACCTTTTTTATTATATGAATTGAACTACACTTCAGTTTTCATTTTTGTTAAGATAAAGCGCAACTTTTATTGCAGGTTCAAAACTAGAATTTCACTCAACAAGTTAGCTATTGTGGTTTAATATTTTTACCAAAAACTATATTAATGTGGCCCAGGTTTTATTTTATTTTTTAAACCTATTTTAGTCCGAAGCGTCACTACTGTCAAATTTAAACTTACCAGAACGCACCAGTTAAAGAGTCACAGCCCAGCAATCTGTCACAAAACAACTCTTAATTTAGTTTTAGTACAGCGTTAGGCTGCTTTCTAGAAAAAAGAACTGAGAGCTTCTCTAATACTGTTTTGTAGCAGAGCTTAAAACATCTCAGTGTGCTGCAAAATCATTACAATGTAAGGATAAACACTGTAGAGCTCTGAATAAATTACATTTATAATACAGTTTATTTCAGGTACTGTAAATTAATATAAAATAAGCAAATTTGTGATTCTACATTAAAAATGTTTATGAAAATTTATTAACCTAGGTCTTCCAGTGAATGAGTTAAAAAGTAGACTTTAATTATACCATTGTCACAATATTATTTTTTAATCAAATCAAATCTTTTATTTTCAGCTTTATTCACACACATCACAGTTGCAATTTTATTACCAGGATGTACAGCAGAGATTTGTTTTTATCCCATTTAGTTTGATTTAACATCATCTCCCATTGCTATATCACAAAGGACATTATTTTATATCAGCAATATATATTTTTAAAATTAACCTTAAGAAAAAAACAAAGGAATTAGAAACGATGAAAATGATCAAATAATTTGGAAACTGAAAATGAATGAAGCTGGACAGAAATTTAGCAAGATTTATTTATTCACTTTACTGGTTTTATTGCTTAAACAATGTCTCCCTGTAAAAAATATTTTGTAAGAGAATTTTATATTGAAAATAACCTCATTGCTGTTCTTAACAAACAGACCACAGTCAGTGAGGATCCACAACTTCTCCTCCACCATAACCTTCAGCACTGATTCACTTCAAGGATGTGTGTTGAGCCCTCTCCTGTTCACTCTGCTCACGTATGATTGTGCAGCTACCCATTTAGGCCCAGATAAGACATATTGTAAAGTTTGCAGATGATACAGCGGTGGTGGGATGCATCACAAACAATGATGTGTCCAGCTACAGGCAGGAGGTGGAACACCTGGAGAGCTGGTGCAAAGAGAATAATCTTCACATAAATGTGAAGAAGACAAAGGAGATGATTGTGGACTTCAGAAGGAACAAACACACCCACACCCCACTGAACATAGGTGGATCTGCGGTGGAAGTGGTCTCCAGCTACAAGTACTTGGGTGTACACATGAATGATAACCTCAGCTGGACCAACAACACCACCAGCCTGATCAAGAAAGGTCATCAGAGACTCTACTTCCTCAGACGGCTGAGACGAGCTGGTCTGAGAAGCTCAGTCCTCACCTCCTTCTACAGGTGTGCAGTGGAGAGCATCCTGTGCTCCAGCATCAACGTGTGGCATGGAGGCTGCACAGTTGCAGAAAGAAAAGCTCTTGCAGAGAGTGGTGAAGGCTGCACAGAAGATGTTGGAGTCAGTCTCCCCATCATCACAGACATGTACACCTCTAGATGTAGGAAGAAAGCCACCTGCGTCATGAAAGACCCCACTCACCCAGCACACACACTTTTTGCCCTGCTCCCCTCAGGAAGGAGGTTAAGGAGCATTAAGTGTAGAACGACTGAGGAACAGCTTCTACCCTGAGGCTGTTAGACTCATGAATATCTAACCAGAAAATCACTGTGAAAAATCACATCATGTTGCTGCTGATCTGTTTCATGTTGCTGCTGATCTGTTTCATGTTGCTGCTGATCTGTTTCATGTTGCTGCTGATCTGTTTCATGTTGCTGCTGATCTGTTTCATGTTGCTGCTGATCTGTTTCATGTTGCTGCTGATCTGTTTCATGTTGCTGCTGATCTGTTTCATGTTGCTGCTGATCTGTTTCATGTTGCTGCTGATCTGTTTCATGTTGCTGCTGATCTGTTTCATGTTGCTGCTGATCTGTTTCATGTTGCTGCTGATCTGTTTCATGTTGCTGCTGATCTGTTTCATGTTGCTGCTGATCTGTTTCATGTTGCTGCTGATCTGTTTCATGTTGCTGCTGATCTGTTTCATGTTGCTGCTGATCTGTTTCATGTTGCTGCTGATCTGTTTCATGTTGCTGCTGATCTGTTTCATGTTGCTGCTGATCTGTTTCATGTTGCTGCTGATCTGTTTCATGTTGCTGCTGATCTGTTTCATGTTGCTGCTGATCTGTTTCATGTTGCTGCTGATCTGTTTCATGTTGCTGCTGATCTGTTTCATGTTGCTGCTGATCTGTTTCATGTTGCTGCTGATCTGTTTCATGTTGCTGCTGATCTGTTTCATGTTGCTGCTGATCTGTTTCATGTTGCTGCTGATCTGTTTCATGTTGCTGCTGATCTGTTTCATGTTGCTGCTGATCTGTTTCATGTTGCTGCTGATCTGTTTCATGTTGCTGCTGATCTGTTTCATGTTGCTGCTGATCTGTTTCATGTTGCTGCTGATCTGTTTCATATTGCTGCTGATCTGTTTCATGTTGCTGCTGATCTGTTTCATGTTGCTGCTGATCTGTTTCATGTTGCTGCTGATCTGTTTCATGTTGCTGCTGATCTGTTTCATGTTGCTGCTGATCTGTTTCATGTTGCTGCTGATCTGTTTCATGTTGCTGCTGATCTGTTTCATGTTGCTGCTGATCTGTTTCATGTTGCTGCTGATCTGTTTCATGTTGCTGCTGATCTGTTTCATGTTGCTGCTGATCTGTTTCATGTTGCTGCTGATCTGTTTCATGTTGCTGCTGATCTGTTTCATGTTGCTGCTGATCTGTTTCATGTTGCTGCTGATCTGTTTCATGTTGCTGCTGATCTGTTTCATGTTGCTGCTGATCTGTTTCATGTTGCTGCTGATCTGTTTCATGTTGCTGCTGATCTGTTTCATGTTGCTGCTGATCTGTTTCATGTTGCTGCTGATCTGTTTCATGTTGCTGCTGATCTGTTTCATGTTGCTGCTGATCTGTTTCATGTTGCTGCTGATCTGTTTCATGTTGCTGCTGATCTGTTTCATGTTGCTGCTGATCTGTTTCATGTTGCTGCTGATCTGTTTCATGTTGCTGCTGATCTGTTTCATGTTGCTGCTGATCTGTTTCATGTTGCTGCTGATCTGTTTCATGTTGCTGCTGATCTGTTTCATGTTGCTGCTGATCTGTTTCATGTTGCTGCTGATCTGTTTCATGTTGCTGCTGATCTGTTTCATGTTGCTGCTGATCTGTTTCATGTTGCTGCTGATCTGTTTCATGTTGCTGCTGATCTGTTTCATGTTGCTGCTGATCTGTTTCATGTTGCTGCTGATCTGTTTCATGTTGCTGCTGATCTGTTTCATGTTGCTGCTGATCTGTTTCATGTTGCTGCTGATCTGTTTCATGTTGCTGCTGATCTGTTTCATGTTGCTGCTGATCTGTTTCATGTTGCTGCTGATCTGTTTCATGTTGCTGCTGATCTGTTTCATGTTGCTGCTGATCTGTTTCATGTTGCTGCTGATCTGTTTCATGTTGCTGCTGATCTGTTTCATGTTGCTGCTGATCTGTTTCATGTTGCTGCTGATCTGTTTCATGTTGCTGCTGATCTGTTTCATGTTGCTGCTGATCTGTTTCATGTTGCTGCTGATCTGTTTCATGTTGCTGCTGATCTGTTTCATGTTGCTGCTGATCTGTTTCATGTTGCTGCTGATCTGTTTCATGTTGCTGCTGATCTGTTTCATGTTGCTGCTGATCTGTTTCATGTTGCTGCTGATCTGTTTCATGTTGCTGCTGATCTGTTTCATGTTGCTGCTGATCTGTTTCATGTTGCTGCTGATCTGTTTCATGTTGCTGCTGATCTGTTTCATGTTGCTGCTGATCTGTTTCATGTTGCTGCTGATCTGTTTCATGTTGCTGCTGATCTGTTTCATGTTGCTTTGTTCATTCGTGTTCATCTGCTCACACAGACTCATGTTTGTGCTGCTGTTCGAAGTAATGTTTTTATGCTATTAGTGCTTATTTAGTTGATGCTTTTCTTAGTTCATATCTTAGATCTTATTATTGTTTTTCTTTTACATTTTCAGGTTCTGCAAAGTCTAAAAAAGAAAAGAAAAAAAGAGACCATTCTGATATTGAACATTTTATTAATCTTCATTTCATTTTCATTTCATTTGATCACTGGCAGACAGTTCAGGTTAATACTTTAATACATATGTCGATGGTTTGCAGATAGAAACATAACATGCTCATTAAAATATATAATGTGTTTGAATAATTAAATTAAGCTAAACCTGAAACGTTGACTTCTACAGCTTGTCTTTATCAAGCACAGCTGACTATTCTGGAGTTAGCAATGTTTTTTTTTTTTCTTCCAAATTGCTGCTCCTTGAATGAACCTACAATTTGCAAGTTCCTTAACAATCACTGTTTACATTTTAAATGTCATCCCAAAGAGCATTCAGCTTCTGGATGACTCGTTAACTTCACGTGCAACGTGTCTAAAGTGGCAGTGATTGAACCTGGATCATCCTGCTAATAAAATCAAGGTTCAAGGTTCTTTATTATCATTTGCACCACATGTGGTACATGAGGTGGCACAAAATTGTATACACAGTTACATCCAACGATAGCAAAAATATAAATGGTAAAAGAAACAGTCATAAAGATCCAAGATAGTTGCTGAATTTGCAGCTGTGACAGCAGAGCTGACTCATTTGTCTCTAATCTCCACTCATCATGCTGATTAAATCCATTTTATTGACCTCTAAAACCTGACTCTGCTGCAGCTCTGCAGATGTCATGAACTTTTAATATAATCATGTATCAACGGAGAAAAACAGGAAATGTGAATGCAGTACACTGCATGAGTTGTATACACACAGTAACCGCTGTCTGTGAAGAGAGGACTTCCTCTGTAAGTAAAAAAGATCTGCTGAAGTTAGTCGGGGAACACCAAAGCCAAAAAAAATCATAAACTTTAAAAAAAAAAATCTAAAAAATTGTCAATCTTTCTGGGGTGAAGTTAAATTAAACCATTGTTTATTTAGACATGCAACAACAACAACAACAACTCGTAAAAAAATGAAATACATGGTTAAAATGCAACTTACTGCAGAAGCACAAGCAACAAAATCATTCTGCAAGAAAAAGTATGAAATGAACGATTGCAGCAAAATGACGTTAAAATAATGCTGGCTTTGGCACAACAATAAAAAGTCTGTTTATTGCTGCACTTTCTAAATCCTTCATTATTCATTCAGTATATTTATATACACAACAGATGGAAGAGGGTTTTGAACAGCGGCGCACTGGTAAAACTTTCAAAAGAGCGATAAGGACAAGACGAATTGTATCCACTGAAGTGGCAAAACAGCTATTTGTATAACTAACGAGAACAATTTGTTCATGACATCATTATTTAATTCATTAAAAAAAGATTATTGTCGTGTCATTCGCAAGTTTTTCTAAATGCAGGTTTTAAAACAAATAAGATAAAAAGTACTTTGCTTATCTGCACATTGCATCATCTTCCATCATGGTTCTCCTGCAGAATGAGAACAACCTGCAGAGGCCGAGCGGTGTGTCATCTAACACACCTCATCCAGTGACGAGTGAACTTCAGTTCAGTTTGTAAATTTTATATTTTCAAACTTAATTGATGGTTTCAACAGTAGATAAATATCAGAGCGAGTTTAAATAAACTAACTATAACAAGACTGACATGTGTCGTGTTAAAATAAGTGAAGTCTTTACTGTCATCTAGTGATCGAGGGAAATAATTACCACAAACCACTACAATAATTGTTTAAAGACAGAAAATTGGACTCCTGCTATGGCCCTTTAAAGTGGATGGGGTCATTTTTTATGTTTAAGCACAAATTCTCTCATTAGTTTACTCTATAGCCCTAAATATGTGTTAAAATGATCCAATATCTGGTTTATGGGTGGCACGGTGGTGCAGTTTTTAGTCACCTCTCAGTGAAAAGGTTGCTGGATCAAATCCCGGCCAGGAACCTTTCTGGGTGGAGTTTGCATGTTCCCTCCATTTTTCTCTGTGCACTCCAGTTTCCTCCCACAGACCAGAAACATGCATGTTAGACTGATTGGTAACTCTAAATTGTCTATGGGTGGGAGTGAGAAAGTGAATGGTTGTTTCTCTTGTTTGTCTCTGATGGACTGGAGACCTGTCCAGGGTGTCTCCCGCCCCTCACGCAGTGATTGCTGGATATGAACACCATAAAGAATAATAAAGAATATGGTAAATAGGATGGCTGGATGGACGGATGGATCTTATATATTTAATATTTGTGGTAAAATACTTCTGGCCTTCCTTCATGTAAATTACTTGGAACACCTACAACTTATTGAACACCTGAACAATCACACGTATCGTTCCAGGAAAATGACTGCTCAGGGAAAAAATCAGGGAAAAAGTAAAAATAAACATCTGATTCAAAGCTTTTATTTTACAGTAAAACTTGTGTGAAGAGCTGAACGTGCATGTTATACTTCTTTTAAACTGGAAACACTTTAGACCTGAGTTCCTTTTTGTATTAATCTCATAGATTACTGCATTTCTTCAAACTCCACTGGGTATTGACACACAGCATTTGCGTCCTTGTTATCAACAGAAGAGGCACAATGGTGAAGTGAGTGGTTGAATTTATTTACTCAGTTTAATTTGCACAGTGTTGCAAGGTTGACCAATTTGTTAAAATAAATAAAGATTTTTAACGTCACAGATGCTCTAAACTCTCATTTCAATGTCATGACGTTTTCCTCCAAAATCCCTGAAATCTTATTTTCAAGGTTGATACAAGGTCCAAAAATAACCACTCAGGTTTTTCTGGTTATTCTGGTACCGTTCATTCATTCAACCTTTATTTATAAAGGCTAGTCTCATTGAGCCACAAAGACTCATTTACAGACAGAACATGTAAAATACAGACAGCACCACAGTAAACAACAATAACAATAAACTACAGTAAAAATGCAGTTAAAATAAGAGTATTGTATAAAACAATAAATCAGGGGTGCTGTAAAACAGGGTGAAAAACTAAAAACAAGAACCTATTTTCTTTGATTTTACTATTGATATTATCAAATGTTTAAAATCCCATAAATAAATTAAGGTGGACCACTTCAGTTCATGTTGCAAGGTGTTACAGGTTACAGGAGCAGAGTAGGAAAAGGCCTCTTTGCCAAGTTCAGTCCGCACTGAGGGAACACTGCAGGTAATGATGCCCTGAGAGTGCACGCTGTAACTGCACTGACGGCGTGACACGTGAAAGGAGATACGTATAAGAAGGTCTCCAACATAAAATCAGCGGACACTGACCAAAACTGACGTTTGAACCAATCGAGGCCAAATCCCATCTTTAAATCAGCCATAGATAGTTACGCCGAGTGGACAACAAACATCCTCAAACTCGTCTTGAATGAGCATCAGGTCCCGTAACTAGATTTAAATCCTCAGGGTTCATTTTAATTTGACAATTGAATAAAGTCCGCTTTCCTTTCGAATGAAGGTGCTGTACGGCTCCATGTCCTGTGGCTCCTGAAAAAAGAAGACATGCAGTAAAATATTTACTAAAAATACCAGATAACTTAAAAAATACATGAAAAGGACGAGAGGCTACTGTTGTCTGTTCAGTACCCCATCTAGATGACTGCAATGTAATTCTGGCTGCTTTCTGTTCGGTAAAAAGAAACACGATTAAAAATTAGTAACAAATATTAAAACTTGCTCTTTGTGTACAGTGAAACGGATGTTAGACCGAACAGGAACTGAAACGAAACTTCAAGATAAAAAGCTATGATCACTTTGCACAAACTGTTTTCATATGAGGAATAAAACGGATTGAAAATCAAGTAATTGATGACAAAAAGCAAATTTTTTAAAAGTGAAAATATTTATGAAAATACTTTTAGATTTGAAACTTTTCCAAACAAACAAAACATTCATTTCTCACCGCTGCCTTTGGTGAATAAACGCCAGAATGACTGAAGTTATTATGAAAAGAACAATTACAACAATCCACTTATGATCAAAGGTCCATCCATTTTCATTTTTATCTGCAGGATGATCTTAGAAATACAACATATTTTGTTAGGATGTACAATACTGTGAAATAGAAGCATATTTTTAATTTAATTTAACAAGCATGTTCTCACCTGTGACTGTGATGTTGAGATGGTAAATAAATGTTCCATTCATGGTTGAACACTCACAGGTGTGATTTCCACTATCAGATGGTTTTAAACTGCTCAGGTGCAGAAACACAGTCTGATTCTTGGTCATAAGTTTAAACCTGGAGTCACATTCCTGAGTAAAGCCCTGCTCATATTTATAGAGCAGACGACACTCATCTCCTCTGCTCCTTTCTGTTCTGATCCTGCACACTATCAGAGTGATGGGCTCCTGTGTTGAGTTGGTGCAAAGTGGAGTGAAGTCTGGTTGCTTCTGGATCATTTTCACAACAGTCACTGCAAGAAGTCAAAAACAACAAAACAGACTGGGTCAGTAGTTGATGAATTGTTGAACTTTACAAAAACTACTTTTTGTTTTAGTCCAACTACAGAAACTGCAGGACAGAGTCCTTAAAACTGTTCAAATATAATGTTAGGACATTTAATTACCTTCAGCGTCCAGAAAACATGCAGCAACAGGCAGAAGCAGATAACACAGCTTTAATGCATCCATTTTGTCCAGAAGTCAGAGCAAAACCTTTTGCATTAAACCTCAAACTCTCATCTCTCTGAGAGGATTTGACGACTTCCGTAAAGGAAATGGTTCTTGAACACTTCTTCTGTTTCCTTATTTTAACATCTAGTCCAATGGTGTTAAATCTGTTTGAAAGTACAACAATAATAAAACATGATTTCCAATGAATCCTCAAAAATAAACAGTTGTTGTTTGTAAAGTAGATTATCAGCTCATCAAACTTCATGTTCAGGCAGTACAGATTAAATATGTTAGTGAGACGTGAGCTGAGAACGTCACATTTACTTTTTGGTTTTCATATTTAGAAACTTGAATGTGGGTTTTAAAACGAGGACAGCGTTGTTTCTGCTGCTTCTTTCACTTTGTGACCCTCAGCTTTATTTAAACGGTCTCTTTCAGACAGCAGTGATACAAAATAACTTGAATAACCACACACGTTCTTGTTAGGTACAGTACATCTTTAAATAAAAACCCGATACAAAGAGGACAAGAGAGAGCAAAAGCATGTTTATTAGAAGACAACTAGTTCTTTTAGTCTTATAAGAAAAAAGTTCACAATAAATTTGGGGAAGCAAATTAATTGTGAAAATGTCATAGAAATATGGATTTTTTTTTTCAAGTTTAGGAGCTTTAATGTGCAAAGCCTGGTCATGTACGGATTTAAAATTGAAACAAGTAAAATAAGAAGGCTTGGATGCAAACTGAACAGGACAATTTGTATATCAATACATAAACCTATATGTTAGGTATGCAAATTGTATGCAAGAAATCAGGTCATACAGGACCACAAACTTTATTTTCTTCCCAGTTTTGCTGCTGCAGTCTGAACCAAATCAGACCAGGTCACAGTGAACATACAGGACTGTACCAGTCCACTCTACAAGGTGCTGACCAACATCTTTAACACCTCTCTCAACCTGGCAACTGTTCCCACCTGCCTGAAGACCAGCACTATCATCCCAGTTCCTAAGAGCTCTGCAGTAATGGGACTGAATGACTACCGGTCAGTAAACATGGGAGGATCTGTGGTGGAAGTGGTCTCCAGCTACAAGTACTTGGGCGTGCACATAAATGATAACCTCAGCTGGAGCAACAACACCACCAGCCTGATCAAGAAAGATCATCAGAGACTCTACTTGCTCGGACGGCTGAGACGAGCTGGACTGAGAAGCTCAGTCCTCACCTCCTTCTACAGATGTGCAGTGGAGAGCATCCTGTGCTCCAGCATTCATTCAACCTTTATTTATACAGGCTAGCCTCGTTGAGTCACGGGGACTCATTTACAAGAGGGACCTGTCTCACTCACACCAAACAACCATCCACTCTCACACTCACACCTAGGGTCAATTTAGAGTCACCAATCAGCCTAACAAGCATGTTTTTTGGTCTGTGGGAGGAAACCGGAGTACCCGGAGGAAACCCACGCATGCACGGGGAGAACATGCAAACTCCACCCAGAAAGGCCCCGGACCGGGATTTGAACCGGCAACCTTCTCGCTGAGAGGCAGCAGCTCTACCAGTTGTGCCACCGTGCTGCCCAACGTGTGGCATGGAGGCTGCACAGTTGCAGAAAGAAAAGCTCTACAGAGAGTGGTGAAGGCTGCACAGAAGTCTGTTGGAGTCAGTCTCCTCACCATCACAGACATCTACACCTCCAGATGCAGGAAGAGGGCCACCTACATCATGAAGGACCCCACTCATCCTGCACACACTTTTTGACCCACTCCCTTCAGGAAGGAGGTTGCGGAGCATTAGGTGTAGAACCACTAGACTGAGGAACAGCTTCTACCCTGAAGCTGTTAGACTCATGAATCGCTAATCAGAAAAATCACTGCAATGCAACTTAAATTGGTGTTTTGTATCCATGCCGCTGATTTCTTGCCTTTAAGCTACTGTATTCATACCCATGTGCTCACAACAGACTCATATTCAGGCTGCTGTTTAATACACTATATTGTTTTACATTTTTATTGTTTAGCCTATGTCTTCGATCCTTGTATACTGTTTCTTTTTTTAATAGTTTATATATTTACCATACCATACCATACCATTTTATTTATAAAGCACTTTAAACAGGAACAAGTCCACACCAAAGTGCTGGACAAACAAACACGCAACAGGCAACACAGACAATGAAGTACAACACGAAAAACATAAAAACATTGCAGATCATAAATCAAACGATCCAATACAAATCAGCTGGCATTGAAAGCAATGGAGTAGTAGTGAGTTTTTAACCGGGATTTGAAAACCGAGAGGGAGGGGGCCTGTTTGATGAGCAGCGGTAACTCGTTCCAGAGTCTTGGGCCTGCTACAGAGAACGCCCTGTCACCCCTGCGCTTAAGGCGAGTTTCTGGAACTATTAAGAGTACCTGATCCTCTGACCTCAAAGCACGTGGAGGGACATATGGGTGTATCAGATCCGAGAGATAGGCGGGGGCGAGACTGTTCAGCGATTTGTAGACATACATGAGAATTTTGAATTGGATTCGAAGATGAACCGGTAGCCAGTGAAGGGAGGCCAAGACTGGTGTAATGTGCTCTCTTTTGCGTGTGCTGGTTAAAAATCGGGCAGCTGCGTTCTGAACCAGTTGTAATCGTGCAATGGTGGCTTGACTGACGCCAAACAGAAGTGAATTGCAGTAATCAAGCCTAGATGTAATGAATGCGTGAATCACTGTCTCCAGGTGCTTTTTGGATAATATGGGCTTCAGCTTAGACAGACGCCTCAGCTGGAAAAAACAGGATTTGACGATCATGTTTACATGACTGTTGAGTTTCATGGAAGGATCCATTATCACTCCCAGATTTTTGACTTTTTGTTTTTCGGATAGGGGTAGAGCAGACAGGTCAATGCAGTGGTTTGAGGTTGTGTCATTGGGAAGGAACAATATGGCTTCAGACTTCTTATCATTGAAGCTTAAGAAATTTAAAGCCATCCAGTCCCTGATGTCAGCCAGGCAGTCGAGCAGAGGTTGAATAGAGCCTGTACCATTTTGTCTTAGGGGGAAGTAGATTTGACAGTCATCAGCGTAGAAGTGGAAAGGTATATTGTGTTTCCGGAAAATAGCACCGAGTGGCAGCAGGTATAAGGAGAACAAGAGAGGACCCAGGATGGACCCCTGCGGAACCCCCCATTCTGCCACTGCAGAAGTAAAATCATTGATGGACACACATATATTTGCTATTTTTGGTTATAACCAGGACTTTGAGTACACAGTTTCATTCCACTTCATGTACCACTTGTGATGCAAAATGACAATAAAGAACCTTGTGGTGGGCCTCCCACCGCTAGGTAGCGCTGTTGCGCTAATCCGCTTTTAGCGTAGCTAAATAATCTGTTAGCTTTACAGCGGATTGACTAAGTTTTATAATTCATAAGCGGGTTTGTGCTATTTTTATTTAAAATGCAGTACCGCTAATAACTAATTATCTATCAGTAAAAACGAAATAACGTATTTACGAGCAGCGCCGGATGTGGTCCGTCACAAAAAAGCGTCCCCCTCAGTCTCTTGGTGTGTGCTCTCTCTATAGCAGTTAGCAGCCAGTGTGTTACTCTGGAGCCTTATTGCTTGTTTTCGAAGAGTCAGACGAAGACTTTTTAACATGGAGGGTGAACTGAACTTGTGGATGTTTCTCAGCGGCCTACGTGACGCGTCTGGATTTTAAAAAAAGTTCGCCACATTAGCACTCTTCAAAATGGCGTCCGCGACTGCCAAAGAAGCC
This sequence comes from Garcialebias charrua, assembly GCA_038048925.1. Taxonomy (NCBI): domain Eukaryota; kingdom Metazoa; phylum Chordata; class Actinopteri; order Cyprinodontiformes; family Rivulidae; genus Garcialebias; species Garcialebias charrua. The sequence continues at coordinate 4,234 of JBBPBX010071157.1, read as the reverse complement.
AGGATTTTACAACAAAACACGGTAAAACAATTGTTTCTTTGCTGAGAAAAAATATATTTCATAGCTGACGTTATAGTACAAGTTTTTCTGAGCTTGAGAGTTTCACGAAATGGTCAAATCTGCTGGATTTAAAAAAAGTAGTTCACCATTAGGACTCTTCAAAATGGCGTCCGCAGGGCAGCAAACTTACATACTCAGGGAATCACAAGGAACTCAGGAGACAGAGGCAACAGGAGACAATGCAGGACAATGATAAACACAGAGATACAGACTTATTTTTGATTTGATTTGATGTTCATTCATTCATTTTAAAAGAACAATACAAAACAGTTTCATCAGATACAAGGATGAATAGACTTTTAGCTGAATGGATGGATGGATAGACAGTTAGCTGGATGGATGATCTTTAACAAGTTTTTTTTCCCATTTATAGATGGCCTCCCTTCACACCTTATAGCCATCCTCTCACTCCAATATGTATTTTTTTTTTTTTTTTTTATTTTTTTTTATAGAGAAAGAAAGAAAAGAGAAAGTGAGACAACAAAACAACAATTATCCACAAAAAGAGCACAAGGCGAACACACCAAACCTCCGTCCACTATCCTGCAAAGCACATGACAGAACACAGCAACGAAACATACAAGCATAAAGACTGATAATATTCATGACCTTGCATTAGATTTCTATATATAAACATACCCATACCTACAAATATATAGACAGTATATATACATATATATTTATATTCATTTATATACCCATCTACATATATCTACATATACATCCCTACATCCATTTGTGTGTGGTTGTGAGCATGCATAAGTGAATAAGGTTCCTCCAATAGAACATTTAGTAGCGATTGTGAAGCATCAGAGATCTGTCCCCCCAAAGCCCGAGACAGACGAAAGGGCGATCAAAGCCCAAGACCCCAGGAAGGACCCCGAGCCCAGAGTCCCCAGGACCACCCGAACAGGACGAGCCACTCGTCCACTCCCCAGATCCGACCAAGGGGAAGAACCGGACGAACCCCACCAGGGACCACACACAATGACCCCCCGGGGTCAACAGCGACAAATACACAGGCCCCCGCCAGAGCCCGCTGCACCGACGTAGCCCCAGGGCCGGTCACCGATGCTCGGGCACCGGGGACGCCCACCCCTCAGGCCCAGACCCGACAGGACCAGAGGACCCGAGCCCCACCAGGCAGCCACCAGGCCGAGCCGACCAACGCCCAAGCGCCCAGCCCCAGATAGTGAGGGTCCCAAGCACGCCCGCAGGCAGAGGAACACCCACCAGGGGGCCACGTGGAGAGCGCGACACTAGGTAGCCTCAGAAGTATCAGAGAGGGGGCAGTCCAAGTCCCAGCCTGACACTTAAACATTCATACACAGACACACTCATTCAGACCCACCCTCATCCTCACCCTCAGTCATAGAAAGACAAACAATAACGACACGCTCCATTCATAATCCCGATGCACACTCTATACCCCCCAGGTCCAAGACATGTACCTGCTCCCTACATGGGGCAGCCCACATCCAAACCCAGGAGGTAGGCCCATTCATTCTGGGGTGGAGAGTAGCAGACATCCAAGATCCGGCCCACCCCGCGCCCCGCCGACAGGACAGGACAGGACACCCGAGCCCAAGCAGCCCCAGGGGGAGCGCACTGCCAGTCCCGCCCACGGCAAACCCGCAGGCCCCGAACCCCCCCACACCCCAGCACAACCCCTGACGGCCCACCCCCAGAATGTCCGCCAGGCAACCAGGGGGGTAAGAGAAAAATAAATAAATAATATATATATATATATATAAATAAATACATAAATAAATAAAATTGAAATTAACAAATCAAGACCCCGACACACACACCCCCGTCCCCAAATGTACTGTTGGTGAGTGTTGTTCTAAAGTGTACTTAAAAAGGAAAGAGAAGGAGCAAAGGCTGGCATTGTACCAGTTTCCCCTCCACTCCAACTCTAACCCAAGCCCTAATTGTCTAAATGCATAATGTTGAGTGAGCATAGGCATGGGGGTGAGATTGGTGTCATCCCGCCACCCATAGCCATAGTGCTCAATCCATTCCCTATATGTGACTTTTATGAAGAAGTTTATGAATGAATGTCTAAAGTGTATATAAAATTGAGTCCCAGGTGTTCTGAACAACAGAGATGTAGAACCATTGCAGCACACCCGAGACTCAAATTCCCTACATGTATTAATTTAAGATGAAGAGGGCGGAGGTGCGTGTTGAGGGATGGGGAGAAAAATATCTGCAGGAACAGTGCTCCCACAGCGAGTCAGCTCCCCCGCTGACCCTGCGTACCCCCCCAGCTCGCCAAGGTCCACCCAAGGAGCGAGGAAAAAGAAACACCTCTCCGACCGCCAGGCCATTGAGCCAAGACCAGAGAGGGACACGGCCCCGAGGGCCGCCAACAGCAGAACCAACAGCCCACACCCACCAGGGCCGCCGTGACCCCTGCGAACCGCAGTCAGCCCGCCGTCCAAGAGGGCACAAAATCCCACATGGACGACACGGCCAAGAGCGCCCGCCCAACCGCCGACAGAGCCAGGAAGCACCAAGAACAGGCCCCAACCAGGGCCCGCACAACGGCCAAGCATAGTCCAAGACCATCATCAAGGACATCCACTTAATCCCCACCCCAGAAGAAATACTACACCCACCCTTCATATTAACAACTTTCAGAACACATAACACATTAGACACCCAGGCTGGGTTTGCCCGCCCCCTCCCATTGGCCACCAGTCACGCCCCCAGACACCCACCCCCCAGCATATGAACCCCCAACCCACCAGCGAGCCGAGGGCCCCCGGCCAGAGCCGGGCACCAGAGCGCCAGTCAACCCATGCCCGGCGACCCGCCCACCAGAGCCCACGACCCCCGATCCCCACCAGGCCCAAGCCCGGGGACGACACGTCCCCAGAGTCCCAAGCCCCCGGCGCCCGCCCCGAAACCACCCCAGCACAGCCGGGTCACCGACCGGCGACCCATGACTGCCGCCACCGACCACCCGAGGGCCCGCATGCCGCCCCTAGCAGATATCCCCCAGAACCCCCCCGGTCCTCCCCAGGTCGAAGACAGGGTCCTCCCCGCCCAAGCAGCCCCAACCCCCCGGCGCCCCAAACCCCAACCTCCCCCCCTCCAGCCCCAATGCCCCACAAGGCCACATCCCAGACCCCCCACCCTCACTACGTAACGGAGCCGATCAAAGAATGCCAAATAGATTGATCCAATGTGTCGGCAGATGCTGTTTCAAGACTAATATGATCTAACAGAAGATTTTTATACTGATTAATGCTAAGATTATTTTTATTTTTCCAATTTACGAGTATGGTTTTCTTTGCGATGCATAAGGCAGTGAAAAGCATATAGGATGTATTTTTTTCTAGTATAACATCTTCAAAGATACCCAATAAGCAAACAGATGGAGAGAGTGGGATATTAAATTTCAAACATTTAGACAAGTCTTCACATACCTGTACCCAGAACCTCTGAACGGGTGGACAGAACCAGAGCGCGTGAATATAATCATCAGGTGTATTACTTATGCACTGTGAGCACTTGTTAGATGGTATAAAGCCCATCTTAAACATTCGCTGACCTGTATAATGTACTCTATAGAGAACCTTATATTGTATTAATTGTAAATTGGAGATTCTAGTCAATTTAAAAGTATTTGAACATACTTGAGACCAAATTTTTTGTTCAAAGTTGATTGATAAATCTGACTCCCATTTTTCAACAGGTAGTGCTATCGAGTCATCGATTCTAGACAATTTTTTGTATATTTTAGATAATAATTTGGGTGGTTGAAAATTAATAAACTCTAACACACATGTTGGTGTTTCCAACACTGTTTTATTAAGCTTAAATTTCTTTTTTACAATTGACTTAATTTGTTGGTATTGTAGGAAATATTTATTATCAATGCCATATTGTATTATTAATTTATTAAATGGAATAAAGTCTATACCCTCAAATATGTGTTCCAGACATTCAATACCTTTCATTCTCCAACCTGGGAAATTTAACATATTATTTTCTTGTTGAATGTCAGGATTGTTCCAGAGAGGTGTATGTCTACATGGGAGTAGTGAAGACTTTGTCATTTTCAGATACTCCCACCATGCTGTCAGAGATGAGCTAATATTGATGCTCTTAAAGCAGACATGTCTTTTTAAATCTGTACTGATAAATGGTAGATCTGAAATCC
>JBBPBX010071155.1:0-18398 GCA_038048925.1 Garcialebias charrua | reverse complement strand
CAATGTGTGTAGAGAGTTGTTCACTGATGCACAATAAATCTGGTTCAGATCGGATGATGTATCACTGAGATATAACTATAGAAATAATGTAGGGGGCGCACTTGAGTCAAATGTTAGCCCACCATATCAATGTGTCCACAAGGGCTCACTGATGATGCACAATAAATCTGGTTCAGATCGGATGATGTATCACTGAGATACAACAGTTTGAATAATCTAGGGGGCGCTATGGAGGCTATTTGCTAATTAGCATAAACACCTGTTCAAGGGGTGGGTAATGATCGATCATAATGATTTTGGTACTCCTCAGATCAAATCTGTGGAGTTTAGAACCAAACGTATGGTGACGGCGTTACGTCTTACTTCGCCACGTCACCACGCCCACTTGCTCCACCCAAAACGAACAGTGCTGGAAAGCTTGTTACACCAACATGTCTTCGGTGATTGGATACAATGTCACGCTGATTAGGTAACAGGGGTCCGACATGGACCGTTCAACGTAAAACTTTACACTTCCTGTTGTCAGGGGGCGTGGCTTAAGTGATGTCATGGTCATGATTTGACCATACAGTTTTGCAGGGGACCGGATGTGGGTCAATCACTGAAGGTTTGATGTATTAGACAGTTTTCGTGTAAGAGCTGTAAGCGTTTCGTTTTTCATGGCGAGATGTCCAACTTTGAGGTCTGGCCCCGCCCCTTCAGCATGCATGAAAACGCACAGTTTTGATAACATTTGTTCCCCCGTGCCTTATAAAGAAACTGGCCAAGTTTGAATCAAATCGAGCGAAATCCCTAGGAGGAGTTCGTTGAAATGCAGAGGCTGTAAACGGCCAAAAAGGGGTGAAAATTTGGTCATCGTTCCAAAATGGCCGCCTTACCATTTATCGTACAACATTGGTGCCAGAGGGTTTTCTGTGCATCTTGGTGAGTTGGACAAGTGTACCAAATTTCATGAGTCTACGTCAAACTAAGGTCAATGCGGAGGGTATTTTGAATATTTCTAGGGGGCGCTCTTGAGCCGTTTCTGTAGCGATTTGCTAATTAGCATAAACACCTCTTCAAGGGGTGGGCAATGATCGATCATACTGATTTTGGTAATCCTCGGATCAAATCTGTGGATTTTAGAACCAAACGTATGGTGATGGCGTTACGTCTTAATTCGCCACGTCGCCACGCCCACATGCTCCACCAAAAACGAACAGTATTGGAATGCTTGTTACACCAACATGTCTTCGGTCACTGGACACAATGCCACGCTGATTAGGTAACAGGGGTCCGATATGGACCGTTCAACGTAAAACTTTACACTTCCTGTTGTCAGGGGGCGTGGCTTAAGTGATGTCATGATTTGACCATACAGTTTTGCGGGGGACCGGATGTGGGTCAATAACTGAAGGTTTGATGTATTAGACTTTTTTCGTGTAAGAGCTGTAAGCGTTTCGTTTTTCATGGCGAGATGTCCAACTTTGACGTCTGGCCCCGCCCCTTCAGCATTCATGAAAACGCACAATTTTGATATCGTTTGTTCCCCCGTGCCTTATGAAGAAACTGGCCAAGTTTGAACCAAATCGAGCGAAATTCATAGGAGGAGTTCGTTCAAATGCGGAGGCTGTAAACGGCCAAAAAGGGGTGAAAATTTGGTCATCGTTCCAAAATGGCCGCCTTCCCGTTTATTGTACAACGTTGGTGCCAGAGGGTTTTCTGTACATCTTGGTGAGTTGGACAAGTGTACCAAATTTCATGATTCTACGTCAAACTAAGGTCATGCGGAGGGTATTTTGAATATTTCTAGGGGGCGCTCTTGAGCCGTTTCTGTGGCAATTTTTGCCACGCCCCCAAAATATGTAATTTTTCACCAGTCCTGACGAGTCTGCCAAATTTGGTGAGTTTTCATATATGATAAAGCCCCCAAAATGCCACTTCTTTTGGGGGAAGAATAAAAATAAAAATAATAAAAATAATAAACAGTACAATTACAATAGGCCTTCGCAGCGCTTAGCTGCTCGGGCCTAATAAACACTACAATTACAATAGGTCCTTGCAGCGCTTCGCTGCTTCGGGCCTAATAATAATAAAAATAATAAACACTACAATTACAATAGGCCTTCGCAGCGCTTAGCTGCTCGGGCCTAATAAACACTACAATTACAATAGGCCTTCGCAAGCGCTTAGCTGCTCGGGCCTAATAATAATGAAGAAATCGAGCGATTACAATAGGCCTTCAGCAGAGCTTCGCTGCTTCGGGCCTAATAACAACCTTGATAATAAAAGAAACTACAATTACCAGAGGTATGCATCATAAATACCATGATCTGCTTCTGTATGACAGTTTCAGTGTCCTTCAGTCATTTTAAGAGTCAGTCACAGCAGAGGAAAGCGACGTCCTCACTCATCTGTGATGAATCTCCAAATGCAGGACTGTCTGTGGCAGAGATTCACCTTAGCACTTTGTGGAAGATGTGAGGTTTCAAAGTCAACTTTTATTGTCAGAACTGCAATATGTACAGGACATAAACAGGATTGAAATTGCATTTCTCTCTCAGTCCCTCGGTGCAAAAGTAACCATTTAAACACTAAAACACTAAAACATTTAATAAACATAAGCATAAAATAGTAAAAGTGTAACACTGTCCTGACAGTTACACCAACACGAAAACACTAAACATTTAATGAACATAAGCATAAAATGAAATGATAAAAGTGTAATACTGTCCTGAGTTATTGCATAGTAGTATAAAAAGTATATAAAGTGTATCTATAAAATAAACTGAAGGTTCTAGCATTGACATTTGCAAAGAGTGGCAAAGCAGCATATGAGTTAATGTACACAGTATATGTATGAGGTAGTTGATGTTGGTATAGAGGCAAAGTGGCATATGAGTTAATGTACACAGTATATGTATGAGGTAGTTGATGTTGGTATAGAGGCAAAGTGGCATATGCAGTAAGGCACATTGGGCATCCTTAAATAAGGCTAGTCAGAGAATACTGTATATGTATCAGCAGTAGTGTAGATATAAAAGTAGTGTAAATGTAAACAGTAGTAATAAATGTAAACAGTATTAATGTAAACAGTGAATATAAACAGTAGTATGACTATAGGCAGTAATGTAATACAAACAGTGCAAATATGAGAAGTAGTGCAAACTGAATGAGCACATGACTGAGAGTTTAGTGAATAACCCGTTTGATGACACAGGGACCAGTGTTAAAATCTTTGTGTTGTGTGGTAATTAGGGCTGGGCGATATGGACAAAAATTCATATCTCGATATTGTTGTGATATATCGCGATATACGATATATATCTCGATATAATTTTCTTTCCATAAAAGAATAACAAAAATATATTTCTGAGTCAAAGCTTTGTCCCAGTTGTCACACAGCAACATTTATTAACAAACAGCTGTAACTCTACAAAATAAATGTCTAAAAAATGAACTATTTTATACATTACTTTATTTTTTAGACATTTATTTACACCTATTAAATAATAGTCCTCTTCAGCTGAGGGCAGCTGTGTCATTGCCTCTGATGTGTGTCCCATCAGTGTATGAATGTGATAAAGTACTGATTATTCTTTGTACAGTTCTAGTAGAGTGCTGTATGAATGGGTAAATGAGGACACAGATTGTGTTTTAAAGAGCTTTGAGTGTCTTGATAAGATAGAAAGGTGCTTTCACTTTAGTCAGTGTTTGTGAACTGCAGTAAATGTGAGCCTGTGGTACAATATATTTGATATACTGTATCCGGTTTTATTGTGAAAGGGTCAGGGGGTTGTTTCCGGGTTCACGAAGACGTTCTCTAAGTTGCTCTACAAAGTGTCGCATTGAATCCTTGTGTAAAAACACGACAGCCTCCACTCAGAAACGTGAACAGAGAGGCGGAGACATTATTAAATCAGCAGTTTATCATATAGCGCCAAAGACACGGTCAGTCTCAGCTGTGGAAGAAGGCGGCTAAAGCGTTAGCCATCTTGTTAGCCGCTAAGGACCGTATCTTTGGCGATGTGATGAGCTGCTGATTTATTAATGTCTCCACGTCCTTCTGCTCCTCTCATGAAAGTGCTGCAGTGCGCGCACGACTAAATGAGCTCAGACCCGTGGTTTGTTTAATGAAGCAGGAGGCTGTAAAAAAAAAAACTCTGTTCTGCCGTTTCACGCTCCACTCCGCTCCACTCCGCTGTATAAATGGTGAAAAACATTCGTAGATCCGAGCCTTCGTCGGGATTATTTTCAGCATCGTCTACAAAAATATTTTTTCTGCCCTCATCTGGCAATTTAAATCCAAACTAGTTTCCTTGAGCTAGCGGCTCTTTGTTTACTTCTTGTTGTGCTGAGAGTCTCTGCGGAGCCGCTCCGCCCTCCTGCAGCCTGCAGGAAGGAGGGGCTGGGTCTGTGCTGCTCAGTGAAGGAGAAGGAGGGGGGCGAGTGGGAGAAAACAGACAGACGGTGGATTCTCGATATAAACGATATAGTCTCGTCTTATATCTCTTTAGAAAAAATCTCGATATTTTAAAAATATCGATATATCGCCCAGCCCTAGTGGTAATGTGTGAGAAAGTTTTTTGTGTTAAGGCAGCTCAAATGGGAGGGGAGGCAGAGCAGGCAGAGTGTTTAGCATCCTTACTGCCTGATGAACAGAGCTGTCTCTCAGTCTGCTGGTTCGAGCCTGGAGACTCCTCAGTCTCCTCCCTGAAGGCAACAGTCTAAAGCAGCTGTGTAGTGGGTGTGTGGGATCACCTGCCATGCAGTGGGCTTTCCGAGTGAGGCGTTTGCTGTGTAAGTCCTGCAGTGAGGGGAAGGAGGTGCCGACGATCTTCTCAGCTGCTCTCATGATGCGCTGGAGGCTCTTGCGGCAGGATGCAGTACATGCACCAAACCACACAGTGATGCAGCTGGTCAGGACACTTTCTATGGCACCTCTGTAGAAGGTGCACATGATGGGGGTTGAAGCTCCAGCCCTTTTCAGCTTGCGGAGAAAGTAGAGACGCTGGTGAGCCTTCTTGGCCAGTGCTGCAGTGTTCCTGCTCCAGGACAGGTCCTTTGAGACGTGCACTCCCAGGAACTTGGTGCTGTCTACTCTCTCCACTGCGGTGCTGTTGATGGTCAGAGGGGCATGTTGGGCATCCCTCTTCCTGAAGTCCACGACAATCTCCTTTGTCTTCTCCACGTTGAGAGTGAGATTGTTGTGTCCGTACCACAAGGCCAAGCGGCTCACCTCGTTCCTGTAGTCCGTCTCATCGTTGTTGCTGATGAGACCCACCACTGTTGTGTCGTCCGCAAACTTGATGAAGTGGTTGGAGCTGTATGATGGTGTGCAGTCGTGTGTTAGCAGGGTGAATAGAAGGGGGCTCAGTACACATCCTTGTGGGGTCCTCATTGCTAGCAACATTAGCATTTGGAGGTCAGACAGGAGCCTAAGAAAAGCACAAAGAAAAACAAGATTATAACCAGGCAATACCAAAAAACAATATAATAAAACAAAACAGCCAGCCACTAGGGAGCACAAGCCATTGTATCTCTTGTGCCGGTCCCAAGCCCGGGTAAATGGTGAGGGTTGTGTCAGGAATGGCATCCGATGTAAAACACTTGCCAAAACCATAATGCGAGTTCATCAAAGTGAAACCATACCAGATCGGTCGAGGCCCGGGTTAACAACGTCCGCCACCGGTGCGGAAATTGTACTACTGTTAGTCGAAGACGCCGAGGAGGAAAACGTGTCAGGAGACAGAGGGAGAGGAGGAAAGTGAAGAATGTAGGACTGAGGGTTGCAACTCTAAATGTGGGGACAATGACAGGCAAAGGTAGAGAGCTGGCTGACATGATGCAGAGAAGAAAGGTAGATGTTTTATGTGTCCAAGAGACCAAGTGGAAGGGCAGCAAGGCTCACAGTATTGGAGCAGGGTTTAAACTGTTTTACCATGGTGTGGATAGAAAGAGAAATGGAGTAGGGGTGGTCCTGAAGGAGGAGTTGGCAAAGAATGTAGTAGAGGTGAAGAGAGTGTCAGATAGGGTGATGTGTCTAAAGGTAGAAGTAGAAGGTCTGATGCTAAACATAGTAAGTGGTTATGCTCCACAGGTTGGATGTGATGGGGAGGAGAAAGATAAATTTTGGAAAGATTTGGATGAAGTGATAGAGAGTATTCCCAGGGAGGAAAGAGTGGTGATTGGAGCAGACCTGAATGGACATGTTGGTGAAGGAAACAGAGGGGATGAGGAAGTGATGGGTAGGTTTGGTGTCAAGGAAAGAAACCAGGAAGGACAGATGGTGGTGGATTTTGCCAAGAGAATGGAAATGGCTATAGTCAATACCTATTTCCAAAAGAGGGAGGAACATAGAGTGACCTATAAGAGTGGAGGAAGGAGTACACAGGTCGATTACATTCTGTGTAGAAGAGGAAACCTGAGAGAGATTGGAGACTGTAAGGTTGTAGCAGGGGAGAGCGTGGCCAGACAGCATCGGATGGTTGTGTGTAGAATGACTGTTGTTGCGAAGAAGAGAACAAGAGTAAAACCAGAGAAGAAGACCAAATGGTGGAAGCTAAAGAAAGAAGAATGTTGTGAGAAATTCAGAGACGAGCTGTTAAAGGCTCTGGGTGGTAAGAAAGAGCTTCCAAGTGACTGGGCTACTACAGCAACAGTAATTAGAGAGACAGGTAGGAAGGTACTTGGTGTGTCATCTGGACAAAGAATGGAAGATAAGGAAACCTGGTGGTGGAATAGTGAAGTGCAGGACGCCATTCAAAGAAAGAGATTAGCCAAGAAGAAATATGACTGTGAGAGGACTGAAGAGCGGAGACAGGAATATAAGGAGATGGGACATAGAGCAAAGAGGGAAGTAGCTAAGGCAAAGCAGAGGGCGTACAATGAGTTATATGGGAGACTGGACACTAAAGAGGGCGAGAAGGACTTGTACCGATTGGCAAGACAGAGGGATCAGGCTGGAAAGGATGTGCAGCAGGTTAGGCTTATTAAATATGGGAATGGGAATGTTCTAACAAGTGAGGAGAGTGTGATGGGAAGATGGAAGGATTACTTTGAGGAGCTAATGAATGAAGAGAATGAAAGAGAAAGAAGAGTGGAGGTAATAGAAACTGTGGACCAGGAAGTGGGAAAAATTAGTGAGGGTGAAGTCCGGAAAGCTCTGAAAAGAATGAAGAAGGGGAAGGCAGTAGGACCTGATGACATACCAGTGGAGGTTTGGAAATGCCTTGGAGAGATGGCAGTGAGGTTTTTGACTCAAATATTTAATGGAATATTTGAGGGTGAGAAAATGCCTGAAGAATGGAGAAGAAGTGTGCTGGTTCCCATTTTTAAGAACAAGGGTGATGTACAGAGTTGTAGCAACTACAGGGGAATTAAGTTGATGAGCCACACAATGAAGATCTGGGAGAGAGTTGTGGAAGGAAGGCTTAGACAAGAGGTGACTATCTGTGAGCAGCAGTATGGTTTCATGCCAAGAAAGAGCACCACAGATGCCATCTTTGCTTTGAGGATGTTGATAGAGAAGTACAGAGAGGGTCAGAAAGAACTCCATTGTGTGTTTGTGGATTTAGAAAAAGCATATGACAGGGTGCCAAGAGAAGAGGTGTGGTATTGCATGAGGAAATCTGGAGTGGCAGATAAGTATGTTAGACTGGTACAGGAGAGCTGGTGCAAAGAGAACAACCTTCACATGAATGTGAAGAAGACGAAGGAGATGATTGTGGACTTCAGAAGGAACAAACACACCCACACCCCACTGTATATAGGTGGATCTGCGGTGGAGGTGGTCTCCAGCTACAAATACCTGGGTGTACACTTGAATGATAACCTCAGCTGGAGCAATAACACCACCAGCCTGATCAAGAAAGGTCATCAGAGACTCTACTTCCTCAGACGGCTGAGACGAGCCGGTCTGAGAAGCCCAGTCCTCACCTCGTTCTACAGGTGTGCAGTGGAGAGCGTCCTGTGCTCCAGCATCAACGTGTGGCATGGAGGCTGCACAGTTGCAGAGAGAAAAGCTCTGCAGAGAGTGGTGAAGGCTGCACAGAAGTCTGTGGGAGTCAGTCTCCCCACCATCACAGACATTTACACCTCCAGATGCAGAAAAAGAGCCACCTGCATCATGAAAGACCTCACTCACCCAGCACACTCACTCTTTGCACCACTCCCCTCGGGACGGAGGTTGAGGAGCATCAAATGTAGAACCACTAGACTGAGAAACAGCTTCTACCCTGAGGCTGTCAGACTCATGAATAAATAAATAATAAGAATAAACACTGCAAAATGTCACATCATACTGATACTGTACTGATCTGTTTCTTGTTGCTGCGTTCATCTGTGACCATCTGCTCATGTTCGTGCTGCTGTTTATAATGATGTTTTTCTACTACATTAGGGCTTAGTGTATTACTAGCTGATGTGATGTCTCTCTTAGTTAATCCTAGATGTTATTATTGTATTTCTCTTGCATTTGTTGTTGGATGTAACTGGGACCCTGTGTACATAATCTCGTTTTCAACACATGTACTACATGCGGTGCAAATGACAATAAATTCTCTCTGACTCTCTGACTCTGACTCTGACATGTATGAGGACAGCAGGACAGTGGTGAGATGTGCTGTAGGAGTGACAGATAGCTTCAAGGTGGCGGTGGGAGTGCATCAAGGATCGGCTCTGAGCCCCTTCTTGTTTGTTCTGGTGATGGACCGACTAACAGATGAGGTCAGGCAGGAATCCCCATGGACTATGATGTTTGCAGATGACATTGTGATCTGTGGTGAGAATAGGGAACAGGTGGAAGACAACTTGGAGAGGTGGAGGTATGCACTTGAAAGAAGAGGAATGAAAGTCAGCCGTAGTAAGACAGAGTACATGTGTGTGAATGAGAGGGAGGCCAGTGGAACAGTGAGGCTACAAGGAGCAGAGGTCACAAAGGTGCAGGACTTCAAGTACTTGGGGTCCACTGTCCAGGAAAATGGGGAATGTGGTAAAGAGGTGAAGAAGAGAGTCCAGGCAGGATGGAGTGGATGGAGAAAAGTTTCAGGAGTGATTTGTGACAAAAAGGTGTCAGCAAAGGTCAAAGGAAAAGTTTACAAGACAGTGGTGAGACCAGCTATGTTGTATGGTCTGGAGACAGTGTCATTGACAAAAAGACAGGAGAAAGAACTGGAAGTAGCAGAAATGAAGATGCTGAGGTTCTCCTTAGGAGTGACAAGGATGGATAAGATCAGGAATGAGATCATCAGAGGTACAGCACATGTTGAACAACTGGGAGATAAAGTTAGGGAGGCCAGACTGAGATGGTTTGGACATGTCCAGAGGAGGGACAGTGGGTATATTGGTAGAAGGATGTTAGAAATGCAGCTGCCAGGAAAAAGACAAAGAGGGAGACCAAAGAGGAGATATATGGATGCAGTTAGAGAGGACATGGAGGTAGTTGGAGTGAGGACAGAGGATGCAGAGGACAGAGTGAGGTGGAGGAGGATGACTCGCTGTGGCGACCCCTGAAAAGGGAAAAGCCGAAAGAAGAAGAAGAATATAATAAAACAAAAACAAACAAACATAAGAAATTGTCATAACTTACGTGTGCATGTAGTCAGCTGGAGGCTCTCAACACATTTAGTCAAGTATTAGAGAATTCAGTGAGGCCTAGGTCAGAGGATATGGACATCAGAGATTGTAAAATAAATTCAAATCATGCAGGTAACAATTAATGAAGAACCCCAACTGACATAATTAGAAGTAAAAGCCAAAATACTGTATATAAAATGACCAATAAATACACTTGAAATGCATCAATTAAATTAAAAAAAGGAGAACTTTACCTCATGTTTTATAATTTAATTTACCTTCATATTTATTTTTATGCTTTGTTCCAATAAACTTTACATACTGTTTTTAAAAACATATTTTTGTGTTCCTTTTTACTTGTATCTGCATTTGTGCCTCCCAATATTTATATTGTAAATATTTATTTATTTTATATTTATTCCCCCAAAAGTCTTTTTATTTCCATGTGTTTTTACACTTCTCTGTCACCCGTTTTTACTTCATCTTATGTATTTCTGTCTCATGATGTAAATAAGGTGGGCAGAGCTTCTTGGGTCAGCTCCACTTCTATTGGTCAAAAAAACAGGAAGGAGCAGGATCCATGTGTAGATCTACTGTGCATGAAGCAGAAATGCATAAGGTAAAGTCAAAACAGGAGACATAGAAATGTAAGACCCATTTAAAAAAGAAAAACTTGTGGGAAAAAAAATATAAACAATAATTGAATATAAACATTAAAAGGCACAAATGCATCTACAAGAAAAACAAAAATATATATTTTAAAAATACAGTAAAATGTAAATTATAAGCAGAAATATATAATTTATTGGAACTAACCTGGAAAATAAAAAGGTCAATTAAATTATATAACATGAAGTAAATTTCTCCTTTGTAATTTAATTTGTGCATTTTTAGTGTATTTATTAATTTATCAGTCCATTCATATACATGCTTTTACTTCTAATTATGTCAGTTTTGATCTTCCATAACAATGAACATACCAAACAATGGAAAACAAAAACCAAAGTAGCCAGCACTTACCCATTACAGGGTTGGCCTCACAGGTACTTCTTTGTGTACAACTGGATCCAGAAGCTTTAGGTATTTTTCTCCCAGACTAGCCGAGGGAAAAAAAAGACAATGTAGTACTGAAATGTGTGTGTATACAGTATTTAAATGTTAAAATTTACAGATTATACCTGACAACAGGTCCAGAGGAAAATGTTGGAGCAGGTAGGTGGGACTCGAGACCTTTAAAACAAAAGTACATTTACTCTTAAAGTACAAATGATATGGTTGCAGACGTACTAACCAAACCAGCAACCAAGATGAAGTTGAAAAAGTATGAAATGTTTGTTTGGTGTATGAAGAATTTATTTAGGTTTGAAACATTAAGAGCCTGAGGGAGTTACCCAAAATGTGAGCAAGTGGGGGTGTTGACATTATGAATGTTTTTGTATTGCTCTCATTTTGTTTGAATTTGTTTTTCTTTATAGGCTTGTTTTGTATTGGATGCTCAGATGCATCATGTGACTTTTAATTTACTGCACCTGTGCAGCTTTAATTAATAAAAGGTGTGTGCTCCTTCAAACTCTGGGTGAATGAAGTGGAGCAACATGAAACCAAACCATGTTCAAGCGTCACGTTTAATGCTGAGAGCAAAGTGAACTCTGTCAACAAAAAATCAGTGTCTTAATTGCTTTACTCAAACTACCGGTACTTAGAAATTACCTCTCAATGACGAGTGGCTCACTTTACCGCAGTTCTCAAGGCTAGGTTCTGAGTCTGACCCAGTTGTGTCAGATGGGGTTGGATTGAAGAGCTGAGAGCAGAGAGGCACAGCTGATCTCTGACAACCTGCAGAATCAAAGAGAACATGTGATAAATCTTTAGTTTCTGTTCTACATGCATCACTTTGATGCTTCCATCAACTTAGAGACAAATAAAGAGCATTCAAACCTAAAGATTCGCATCAACAAGGGACAAACACCTCTGCTGTGTTACTATGAACAGTTTAGCACCACCACCACCAAAGTCTGGCACTCATATTAGCCTGCCTGTGTGTCTGTTAGCAAAATATCTCATGTTCCAGTAAATCTTTAATGAAACTCTCAGAAAGTAATTGACTCTCAAGACCTCGTGAATGAGATATATCTTCCTTCAGCCTCTTGTTTAAGCAGCTACAAAAACAGTATGTTGCTGAAATACGTATTTAAAGTAAATTAGTATCTCAGCCTGGCTGCGGTTATTGTTCTGCTGACTAGTGAGCGCATGTGTGTTAACAGACGCGACGCAAACATCGTGAGGATGCGGGGCCTGTCTCTTTGAAAAACCATCCAGGAACTAAGCCAAAAAAAAAAAAAAACGTAGCATATATGGCTTATTTAAACGCTAGAATAACCTAACCTGCAGTGTTTTACTTGCCTCAAATTATCTGCCTCAGCAGCATACACGACACACCCGTTTTAGCTCGTTGTTAGCTTAGCTTTTAGCAACAGCAGGTTTTGTTCATTCAACTGAACAGAGCTAAAAAAGCTAGCAAATAAACAAAACCGAACCGACCTTCAACTTCCAACTGAATGTCCAGTCGTCGTCCAGAGTCTGACCAGTCGACGTCTAATAAAAAGCAAGTTTTACGAGCGCTGAGTCCAACACAACAACAGCTTCTTGTCCAACAGTTGAAAGGAAATGGCTACATTTGAAAGAAGCGCGCGAAGCAAGAGGCGTTGATTGGTTGGATATGATCACATGCTACTTCACCCGATAAACAAGAGTGGCGTTGATTGGTTAGGACAAAGTTCACATGCAACCTGACAAGCAAGAGTGGCGTTGATTGGTTGGGACGTACATGATCATATATATATACAACAATATAAAAAAACAGCTCGAGCTGTTTCAAAAAACTGACAAAACGTTTAAAACAGAAGTACTAAAAATAAACCAGTGTGAAAATACTTTGTGTAAAATATCTTGGCCAAAAGTTTAAACATAAGTATAGATTAAGTATACTTAGACTTTTAGTTTATTTTTAGTATAAGTCAAGTATTGTGTAAAATAAACTTGGCCAAGTATACTTTTGATAAGTACCTAAAAAGTATACTGAAAGTATACTCTTATTTTTTTAGTTTAAAATTAGTGTACTTTAAGTATACTTGCATATACTACTTTTTGGTAAGGGATCACTTCTCTCAGTGCTGCGTCTGTTGCTTAAAAAAAATAAAGCCAAGGAAGGCGCAGTTGGCTTGCAGTCTGGGACCAGATCAGAGCCAGATGCCAGTCTTTGTAAACCTCTGAGGCTGGCGCATTCGGTCTGCAGGCAAAAACCGGATCAGAACCACACCCAGCGCAGGTGTCAGTGCAGCTCATGATCTCAGAATCGGGGTGGAACTGGCACACAACACCACGCCGTCTCTGACTGTTATGCGGATCTGGCGACTTGTAAACGAGCCCGGTAAGGAGTTGGCTCAGAGTTGTAAACCGCATCTGACTGTTATGCGGATCTGGCGACTTGTAAACGGATCCGGCCCAAATGTAAATGCTGTCTGGGAGAGCTTTATGCAGAGTCCAGAAGGGCTTTTAAAGCGTGGGTCGACTCGGGTAAACAGACACATGGCCCCTTGTTTGAATACAAAAAACAAGCAAATGCTAATTTTAAATATGCTGTAAAATTTATAAAGAAAAATGAAAATACTATGAGATCTGACTCTCTTGCTAGAAAGTTGGGAAATAATAATACTAAGGACTTCTGGAAAGAAATCAAAAAATTAAATAACTGCAAAACGTCACTACCTACTATTATTGATGATGTTAGTGATGTAAAAGAAATTACTCAGTTATGGCGGGAGCACTATAGTGCACTGTTTAATTGTGTCAAAAGTGACACTTTTGCTGTGGGAGGCATTCACAGTAATTAGAATGATAACTGTATCCCCACAAGAAATCTATAATGCAATAGTGGCACTGAAAGACAACAAGGCTTGTGGGATGGATAACATTTCCTCTGAACATCTGAAAAATGCAAGTAAGAAACTTTGTCCTTTACTTTCTATGTGTTTCACTGGCTTTCTAGTACACGGCCTGTTACCTGACTCAATGTTATCCGTCATACTCGTACCCATTATAAAAGACAAAGCGGGTAAGATCAGCTCTCTGGAAAATTACCGACCCATAGCTCTATCTAGTAGTCTGTCGAAAGTTTTAGAAAGAATCCTATTAAATAGGCTGGAAGAGTTTGTCCTGACCTCTGATAATCAGTTTGGTTTTAAACCTAAACATGGCACAGACATGTGTATTTTTGCACTAAAGGAGATTTTGGATTTGTATAATTTTCACAACACTACGGTATTTATGTGTTTTATTGATGCCTCTAAAGCATTTGATCGTGTGAATCATGAAAAACTATTTTACAAATTAGAACGCAGAGGTGTACCCAAATATCTGATCAGAATTCTTGTCTACTGGTATGGTCATCAATCAATGTATGTCAAATGGGGTAACACAATGTCTGATTCATTTAATGTTGGTAACGGAGTAAGGCAGGGAAGTATACTGTCCCCTTACCTTTTTAACATCTACATGGATGAACTATCAAAGCGCTTGAATTGTTGTAAAACAGGCTGTATAGTTGGTGATCGCATAATTAATCACTTAATGTATGCAGATGATTTGGTAGTCTTGTGCCCTTATAGTGCTGGCTTTCAACAATTACTAAGGATCTGTTCCCAATATGGTTATGACTTTGACATCAAGTATAACGCTAAGAAAAGCAAAGTTATGATTGCTAGAAGTAGGGCAGATAAACATCTGATAACCCCTGACTTCTCTCTATCTGGTGCTGTCCTCAATATATGCAGTGAAATCAAATATTTGGGACATTGCATATCTGATGACCTCTCTGATGATCGTGACATCTGTAGGCAGTATCGTATGATATATGCACAAGCTAATACTCTGATCAGAAAGTTTGGTATGTGTTCATCCTCTGTGAAAATAGCTCTTTTTAAAGCTTTTTGTACCTCGCTGTACACTGCTCATCTGTAGCGAAGATACAAAAAAAGTAGCCTGCAGAAACTTTATGTGGCATACAATGATGGCATGAGGCTGCTCCTCAAAGTGCCCAGATGGAGCAGTGCTAGCCATATCCATCCATCCATCCATCCATCTTCTTCCGCTTATCCGGGGTCGGGTCGCGGGGGTAGCAACCTAAGTAGGGAGGCCCAGACTTCCCTCTCCCCAGCCACTTGGAGCAGTTCCTCCGGGGGAATCCCAAGGCGTTCCCAGGCCAGCCGAGAAACATAGTCCCTCCAGCGCGTCCTGGGTCTTCCTCTGGGTCTCCTCCCGGTGGGACGTGCCCGGAACACCTCACCAGGGAGGCGTCCAGGAGGCATCCTAACCAGATGCCCGAGCCACCTCAACTGGCTCCTCTCGATGTGGAGAAGCAGCGGCTCTACTCCGAGTCCCTCCCGGATGACTGAGCTTCTCACCCTATCTCTAAGGGAGAGTCCAGCCACCCTGCGGAGAAAACTCATTTCAGCCGCTTGTATCCGAGATCTTGTTCTTTCGGTCATAACCCAAAGCTCATGACCATAGATGAGGGTGGGAACGTAGATCGATCGGTAAATTGAGAGCTTTGCCTTTTGACTCAGCTCTCTCTTCACCACGACAGACCGGTACAGCGCCCGCTTCACTGCGGACGCTGCACCTATCCGCCTATCGATCTCACGCTCCAGTTTTCCCTCATTCGTGAACAAGATCCCGAGATACTTAAACTCCTCCACTTGGGGCAGGACCTCCTCCCCGACCCGGAGAGGGCATGCTACCCTTTTCCGGCTCAAGACCATGGCCTCGGATTTGGAGGAACTGATCCTCATCCCGGCCGCATCACACTCGGCTGCAAACCGCTCCAGTGAAAGTTGTAAATCACGAACTGATGAAGCCAGTAGGACCACATCATCTGCAAAAAACAGAGAAGCGATTCTAAGGTCACCAAAACGGATCCTCTCAACACCTTGGCTGCGCCTAGAAATTCTGTCCATAAAAGTTATGAACAGAATCGGTGACAAAGGGCAACCTTGGCGGAGTCCAACTCTCACCGGAAACGAGCCTGACTTACTGCCGGCAATGCGGACCAAGCTCTGACACCGGTCGTACAGGGACCTAACAGCCCTTATCAAAGGGCCTGGTACCCCATACTCCCGGAGTACCCCCCACAGAACCCCCCGAGGGACGCGGTCGAATGCCTTCTCCAAGTCCACAAAGCACATGTAAACTGGTTGGGCAAACTCCCACGCACCCTCCAGGACCCTGCTGAGGGTGTAGAGCTGGTCCAGTGTTCCACGACCAGGACGAAAACCACACTGCTCCTCCTGAATCCGAGGTTCGACTATCCGACGGACCCTCCTCTCCAGAACCCCTGAATAGACCTTACCAGGGAGGCTTAAGAGTGTGATCCCCCTATAGTTGGAACACACCCTACGGTCCCCCTTTTTAAATAGGGGAACCACCACCCCAGTCTGCCAATCCAAGGGAACTGCCCCCGATGTCCACGCGATATTGCAGAGTCGCGTAAGCCAACACAACCCTACAACATCCAGAGCCCTAAGGAACTCCGGGCGAATCTCATCCACCCCCGGAGCCTTGCCACCGCGGAGCTTTTTAACCACCTCGGCGACCTCAGCACCAGAGATCGGAGAACCCGACCCAAAGTCCCCAGGCTCTGCTTCCTCAGTGGAAGACGTGCCAGTAGGATTGAGGAGGTCTTCGAAGTATTCCGCCCACCGACTCACAACATCCCGAGTTGAGGTCAGTAGCACGCCACCTCCACCATAAATGGTGTTGGTCTCGTACCTCTTTCCCCCCCTGAGACGCCGGATGGTGGACCAGAATCGCCTCGAAGCCGTACGGAAGTCATTCTCCATGGCCTCTCCGAACTCCTCCCACGCCCGAGTTTTTGCCTCAGCAACCACCCGAGCCGCATGCCGCTTGGACTGCCGGTACCTATCAGCTGCTTCCGGGGTCCCACAAGCCAAAAAGGCCCAATAGGACTCCTTCTTCAGCCTGACAGCATCCCTCACTGCCGGTGTCCACCACCGGGTTCGAGGGTTGCCACCTCGACAGGCACCAACAACCTTGCGGCCACAGCTCCGATAAGCTGCCTCGACAATAGAGGCGCGGAACACGGCCCACTCGGACTCCATGTCCCCCGCCTCCCTCGGAACGTGTTCAAAGCTCTCCCGGAGGTGGGAGTTAAAGCTCCGTCTTACGGGAGACTCTGCCAGACGTTCCCAGCAGACCCTCACGATACGTTTGGGTCTGCCAGGTCTGACCGGCATCCTCCCCCACCATCGGAGCCAACTCACCACCAGGTAGTGGTCAGTAGACAGCTCCGCCCCTCTCCTCACCCGAGTGTCCAAGACATGCGGCCGCAGATCAGATGAGACGACAACAAAGTCGATCATCGAACTGCGACCTAGGGTGTCCTGGTGCCAAGAGCACATATGGACACCCTTATGCTCAAACATGGTGTTCGTTATGGACAATCCATGACGAGCACAGAAGTCCAATAACAGAACACCACTCTGGTTCAGATCAGGGGGGCCGTTCCTCCCAACCACACCCCTCTAGTGCATTAACAGAGTACCCGAGTTTGCGACAGCTCGAGTGCTTTGACTTCTATCGAGGCTTTTTTGTCCAACTCGGGTACCCGTAGTGACGTCACATTTCACATTTCACAGCGCGCGGGGCAGCTTTTAGCTTTTAGTAGACGCTACAAAATGGATTCCTGTGTGCGCACGGATGTTAATGGAGCAGGCCGTCTTGTCAAAAAGGTAAAACAGTTTATAATTTTATAAAATGCGCTACTTCGTGTTGACTTTCTTTGTAGTAGATTGTGACAGCAGAGGGCAGTGTTGCAATGCAGGTCCCATATTATAACACGGCCGAAACGGCTTCCTTTCTCTCGTTTCACAAACAAAAAAAAACAAATATTCATCTCTCTAGAGCTACCAAAAATCTATAAACACAATCTCTAAAAGTAAACCTAAATTGCACAGCTGCAGGCGGTGGTACGGTGTGGCTGTGGCCCCATTTGTTTTTAAGTTTCGGTTTTCATCGCTTTATACTTTCACTTTTAATATTATTAATATAACTAATAGTTTTGTTTTTCCTGTGACTTATGTGCAGTATGATAAATGATAGG
The DNA here is from genome assembly GCA_038048925.1 of Garcialebias charrua. Taxonomy (NCBI): domain Eukaryota; kingdom Metazoa; phylum Chordata; class Actinopteri; order Cyprinodontiformes; family Rivulidae; genus Garcialebias; species Garcialebias charrua. Next base: position 667 of record JBBPBX010071155.1, on the reverse strand, counting down.
AGCATAATAAATGCTCCCAATGCTTTGTTGGTCTTTTTTTTCTTTTTGTAAAGACGTTTTTAGGCATTTATATTTATTTATTTATTTTGCATCGTAAGACACTGTGACGTCATCGGCTACTCGAGCGTCGTTCGAGTTTTTTTATGTTAATGTCGAGGTTAAAAATTATGTACTCATTCAACCACTACACCCCTCCAGGTCTCACTGTCATTGCCCACGTGAGCGTTGAAGTCCCCCAGTAGAACAAGGGAGTCCCCAGGAGGCGCACTCTCCAATACCCCCTCCAAGGACTCCAAAAAGGGTGGGTAGTCTGAGCTGCCGTTTGGTGCATAGGCACAAACAACAGTCAGAGCCCGTCCCCCCACACTAGCCATATGTTTGTACAAAATGCTGTTCCTACATGTGCTGCTGTGCTCAGGAATCTTATGTACAAATGCATGTGTAGATTGTCTGTGTCATGCAATAATATAATTGCAAATCTAGTAAATCCTACTTTTAGTGCAGTGAGATTTTGCTCAAGATTGTGGAATCATTGGCGCCATCATTTATTTGTAACTTAGTGAATTATTTGTTTTTATTACTTTATTTTAATTGTTTTTTATGGATTTTTTATATATTTTTATGGACCTTTTTTGTGTCTGAAATAAAGTTTGATTGATTGATTGAT
>JBBPBX010071154.1:8008-18398 GCA_038048925.1 Garcialebias charrua | reverse complement strand
GCTAAAAACTGTCTAAAAAATGAACTAATTTAAAACAATGTTCCACAAAAAGCAAATGGCACAGCTTTTAATGTCCCATTTTTTACCATTTATAATGTCAAAGATCAGACATTCACAAATGCTGCTTAAAGCTCTATCATGCAAGGAAAATGCCGCACGTGAACACCAGATCATTTAAATTGGACTGAGACAAAGAGAAAAACTGTTCTGTGGTCACACAGATCCAAAGATGAAATTCTTATTTGAAACCTCGAACACCACGTCCTCATTCTAAACAAAGAGATGAACCACCCGGCCTGTTATCAGCACACAGTTCAAAATCCGGCCTCTCTAATAGTATGGTGATGCATTAGTGCCCTTGGCATGGACAGCTTGCAGACTCCATCAGTGCCGAAAAGTATACAGGTCAGTGTTTATCCTAGATCAGTACCTTTGGTGGGCCTGGGGCGCAAGTCGTATTTAATTTTTTGTCCTCTGGGTGGGGGGTAGAGGGGGATGAGGATGGGATGAGTCATTTCTGTGTTGCCCACCTGCTAGCTTAGCGTCATGTTGCTGCTGGCTTTTATCGATGAGGAGGGAGGTGGGCAGAGTCACGTCTGTGTTGCCCGCCTGCAAGCTTATACCCTGTACACACGTAGCCGGTTATCAGTAAAACAGAACAGTTTATCATGCGGTTTGGCCTTTCATCCACACGTGAACTCCGGTTGATGTAACTATAAACGAATAATAAAAAAAACTCCGACCAAAGTGGAGATTTGAGAATTCTCCGCTTTCGAGTTTGCGTGTGGACTTTCAGAACCGGAGGTTTCTGCTCCAGCTGGAGTGGCGCTGACGTCACATAATGCTCGGCGAAAAAAAAAGTGCTAAAATGTCAACTTACCTGCTCTGACATGATTCCCAGTCGGACATGATTCCCAGTCGACATTTTCCTGCGTTTTATTAACTTTGTACTCCAACACGGTATTTAATGGTAGTTCAACCTCGCAGTCTGTCCACACAAACAAATGAAAAAAAAAAATAACAGGAAGTTGTGGCTGGGTTGAAGGGTTGTGACTGCACTACACTGCCACCTATGGGTTCGGCATATTCTTTACAACGCTCTGTGGTGAAAATAAACGGGGACATGTAGAGGAACATTTTAAATATCCGAACATGTATGTACAGATTTTTTTTTTTGCGCAGATATTCGTTTTTCAAACACCAGGCTACGTGTGTACAGGGCCTTAGTGCTATGTTGCTTTTGGGTTTTATTGATGAGGAGGGAGGGGGCGGAGTCACGTCTTTGTTGCCCGCCCACTAGCTTAGAGCTATGTTGCTTCTGGTTTTTTATCAACAAGGAGGGAGGGGGCAGAGTCACATCTGTGTTGCCCGCCTGCTAGCTAAGCGCTATGTTGCTGTTGGGTTTTATTGATGAGGAGGGAGAGGCGGAGTTACATCTGTGTTGCCCGCCTTCTAGCTTAGTGCTATGTTGCTGTCAGGTTTTAATGATGAGGAGAGAGGGGGCGTAGTCACGTCTGTGTTGCCCGCCTGCAAACTTAGTACTATGTTGCTTTTGGGTTTTATTGATGAGGAGGGAGGGGTAGGAGTCACATCTTTGTTGCCCGCCCACTAGCTTAGAGCTATGTTGCTTCTGGTTTTTTAATCAACAAGGAGGGAGGGGGCAGAGTCACATCTGTGTTGCCCGCCTGCTAGTATAGTGCTATGTTGCTTCTGGTTTTTTATCAACAAGGAAGGACGGGACAGAGTCACATCTGTGTTGCCCGCCTGCTAGCTTAGCGCTATGTTGCTGTTGGGTTTTATTGATAAGGAGGGAGGGGGGCGGAGTCACATCTGTGTTGCCTGCCCGCTTGCTTAGTGCTATGTTGCTTTTGGGTTTTATTGATGAGGAGGGAGGGGGCGTAGTCACATCTTTGTTGCCCGCCCACTAGTTTGGAGCTATGTTGCTTCTGGTTTTTTATCAACAAAGAGGGAGGGGGCAGAGTCACATCTGTGTTGCCCACCTGCTAGCTTAGCGCTATGTTGCTGTTGGGTTTTATTGATGAGGAGGGAGGGGGCGGAGTCACATCTGTGTTGCCCGCCCGCTAGCTTAGTGCTATGTTGCTGTCGGGTTTTATTGATGAGGAGGGAGGGGCGGAGTCACATCTCGGGCATTCTGTGTGGCTGCCCCCCGTCTATGGAACTCCCTCACTGACTACCTGAGAGCTCCACAGTCACTGGTTGACTTTAAACAAGGCTTAAAGACCTTTCTTTTTAAGCGAGCCTACTCTGCCTCCACATGATTTTACCTTTAATCTTAGTTGATACTATCATTGGCCCTCATGCACGAAAATGTTCGTATTTTTATCCTAAATTTCTCCTACTTTTGTTCGTACGAAGTGTTCGTACGAACATGCCACGTCAGATCCAACAAAGTCTTCTATCGTCAGGAAATGTGTGTATATGAGCTGTGTAAATAATGATGAATCCCACCTGTTCTATTCACCTGCTCGTGCACGCGGGAGGTTATTTACATAATTCCCACCCCTCAAAACACCATATAAGGATATAGTTTCCTGCCACCGCGAGCAGGAAGTGTCCATTCATTCCGGCTTTTATGCGTCAGAAAACACACAAACGCGTTTGGCGAATTAAAATTGACTCGCCTTTGATCATAGTGTCAGCCCCGGATCTGAGCGCAGACCCACACAGAATACAGATGACATCAGTGAGCGCCCACAGTCAACAGGCAGTTTATATTAAAAATGACATGAAACAACTGAATAAGCTGGTTTCGCTTTTTTCTCCCCTGTCTCTGCAGCGGCGCTGTGTGTGTGTGTGTGTGTGTGTCGACAGTGGCACGGGGTGGGGGGGCCGTGCCGACAGTTGCGCGTGGCGTGGTTGCGCGGGCGCGTTGCGTGGCACACGGTGGTCGACATGAGTTGCGCGGGGTGGGGGCGCGTGGCGTGGTTGCGCGGGCGCGTTGCGTGGCACACGGTGGTCGACATGAGTGGCGCGGGGGGTCACGCGCGGGTGGCGCAAGGTGGTGGACGTGGGGGGGGGTGTTGAAGCCGCTTTAATTAAACCAATATGTGTGGTTGCATTTAATTGTTTTTAAACTCAAAATATTTTCTAAATAACGAAATATAAAGTTATTAGTGGAGAAAAGGCCGTCTGGATGACAGCAGACTGACTGCTCGTAAAATATACGACAGGTCTGGACCACACGTAAATTTTGTTCGTATCTGAAAAAAATCCTAGGATACGAAAACATTGTTGGATGCCACAAATGATCCTAAATCACTCGTACGCACAGTATAAGAACAAATCTGTGCGTAAGAACGGTTCGTGCATGAGGGCCATTGATTTTACTTGATTTTATCACTTGTTTTTATTTGATCTTTGATTTTTGTTGCACTTTGTAGCACTTTGAGATTTTCGTTAATGAAAAGTGCGTTATAAATTAAATTCATTATTATTATTATTATTATCTGTGTTGCCCGCCCACTAGCTTAGCGCTATGTTGCTTCTGGGTTTTTTATCAATGAGGAGGGAGGGGACGGAGTCACATCTGTGTTGCCCGCCCACTAGCTTAGCGCTATGTTGCTTCTGTTTTTTTAATCAATGAGGAAGGAGGGCGCATGTCCACATCTGTGTTTAGCACTATGTTGCTGCTGGTAAATGTCGATGGGGGAAGCAGAGCGGTACGTCAGTAGCATTTTTGCTAGCACTTTTGTATTGCGCCCTACGCTACATCATTATCGACAGTTGGGGGGGGGCACGGTAGACGGGACGCTTGGTTCTGTTGACGGGGCAAGGCACCCCGCTTGTAAAATGGTAGGGGAAACACTGCAAGTTTTAGAACATCTGGTTTTGTTCAGAAAAAAAAAAAAAATACAGCAATGTACTGTTAAACAGCTAGAATTCATTCAACCTTTATTTAGTCAGGTAAATCTTATTGAGCCTCGTGGGCTCATTTACGAAAGCGACCTGCTAAAACTAAAGAACGATGAACAGCAATGGTAGAATTTCTTTACACAATGAACAATAGAAAAAAAACAAAAGAGAGAAAAACAAAAGAGAGAAATACATAGTTTTTTTTTTCTTTCTTTTTTTTTCTTTTTAACAAAGTATAAAAAACCTAGCAAAACATTATAAGGTAGATGTATAAAATCTACCTACCTAGAATCCTACACTGGTAAACCTCTGCCCATCTTTACTTCTGAGAGATTCAGCCTCTCTATTTCCTTCATATTCCTCGGACCAAATTGAGGACCATGGGAGACCGAGCATTCTGTGTGGCTGCCCCCCGCCTGTGGAACTCCCTCCCTGACGACCTGAGAGCTCCACAGTCACTGGTTGACTTTAAAAGCAGCATAAAGACTTTTCTTTTTAAGCAAGCCTATTCTGCCTCCACATGATTTTATCTTTGATCTTAGCTGATATCATTATTGATTTTACTTGATTTTATCACTTGTTTTATTTTATTTATTTTTTAAGCAAGCCTAATCTGCATCCACATGATTTTATCTTTGATCTTAGTCGATATTATTATTGATTTTATTTGATTTTATCACTTGTTTTATTTTGATTTTTGCTTTGTTACACTTTGTAGCACTTTGAGATTTTTATTAATGAAAAGTGCATTATACAGTAAATTGAATTCATTATTATTGTTATTATCTCTAAAATTTTCTTTTTCCTAGTCCTCTTATCAACCTGTTGGCATTTAATCATTTACTTAATGCTCCGTTGACTGTCTTAACACGTTGACTTACTTTTACTGCCTTTTCTTGCCCCCACCAAATATTTTATAGATCTGCCATCACATGATGCACTACATGCCCCTCTGACCATCAACAGCACCGCAGTGGAGAGAGTAGACAGCACCAAGTTCCTGGGAGTGCACGTCTCAAAGGACCTGTCCTGGAGCAGGAACACTGCATCACTGGCCAAGAAGGCTCACCAGCGTCTCTACTTTCTCCGCAAGCTGAAAAGGGCTGGAGCTTCAACCCCCATCATGTGCACCTTCTACAGAGGTGCCATAGAAAGTGTCCTGACCAGCTGCATCACTGTGTGGTTTGGTGCATGTACTGCATCCTGCCGCAAGAGCCTCCAGCGCATCGTGAGAGCAGCTGAGAAGATCGTCGGCACCTCCTTCCCCTCACTGCAGGACTTACACAGCAACCGCCTCACTCGGAAAGCCCTCTGCATGGCAGGTGATCCCACACACCCACTACACAGCTGCTTCAGACTGCTGCCATCAGGGAGGAGACTGAGGAGTCTCCAGGCTCGAACCAGCAGACTGAGAGACAGCTCTGTTCATCAGGCAGTCAGGATGCTAAACACTCTGCCTGCTCTGCCTCCCCTCCCATTTGAACTGCCTTAACACAAAAAACTTTCTCACACATTACCACACAACACAAAGATTTTAACACTGGACTCTGTGTCATCAAACGGGTTATTCACTAAACTCTCGGTCATGTGCTCATTCAGTTTGCACTACTTCTCATATTTGCACTAATGTCTGTATTACATCACTGCCTATAGTCATACTACTGTTTACATTCACTGTTTACATACTACTGTTTACATTCAATGTTTACATTTATTAATACTGTTTACATTTATTACTACTGTTTACATTTACACTACTTTTATATCTACACCACTGCTGATACATATACAGTATTCTCTGACCAGCCTTATTTAAGGATGCCCAATGTGCCTTACTGCATATGCCACTTTTGCCTCTATACCAACATCAACTACTACCTCATACATATACTGTGTACATTAACTCATATGCTGCTTTGCCACTCTTTGCAAATGTCAATGCTAGAACCTTCAGTTTATTTTATAGATATACTTTTTATACTTTTTTATACTACTATGCAAAAACTCAGGACAGTATTACACTTTTATTATTTCATTTTATGCTTATGTTCATTAAATGTTTAGTGTTTAGGTTTACATTTAGGGCAGCACGGTGGCACAACTGGTAGAGCTGCTGCCTCTCAGCGAGCAGGTCCCCGGTTCAAATCCCGGTCCGGGGGCCTTTCTGGGTGGAGTTTGCATGTTCTCTCCGTGCATGCGTGGGTTTTCTCCGGGTGCTCCGGTTTCCTCCCACAGTCCAAAAACATGCATGTTAGGCTGATTGGTAACTCTAAATTGACCCTGGGTGTGAGTGAGACAGGTCCCTCTTGTAAATGAGTCCCCGTGGCTCAACGAGGCTAGCCTGTATAAATAAAGGTTGAATGAATGAATGAAAGTGTTTTAGTTTTAGTGTTGGTGTAAATTTTCATACTTTTATACTACTATGCAAAAACTCAGGACAGTGTTACATTTTTACTATTTTATATTTATGTTTATTAAATGTTTCAGTGTTTTAGTGTTTAAATGGTTACTGTTGCACCGAGGGACTGAGAGAAACGCAATTTCAATCCTGTGTATGTTCTGTACATATTGCAGTTCTGACAATAAAGTTGACTTTGACTTTGACTTGACTTTTGACATTAAACATGATCTTTTGTTTTTATGAAATCATTTCATTGTTAAACATTTGATATGTTTACCATGTTACATTCTGAGCCAAATATGAGCCTATGAGATTTGCACATTTTGTTTGTATCACATTCCACACAACTCTTTTCATCACTCAAGTTGTAAAACCACACGCATGAATTTAGGGATTTGCTTTCTAGAGTGTATCCGGATATTCAAGAACCTGAGCAAGGAGCAGGTTTCTCATCTGATGAGTGTTTGGAAAGATGACAATCTCTCTATTCAGCAGAGTCAGTCGTGACTTCTTCAGCAGCATCATGGTGAAGTAACCCTCCTCTCCACCTGTGGGCGTTAGGACATCGACTCAGTAAAGGTACGCTGTTCATAATGTGGTTTTTGGGGCCGGCGTACCTTTAATGAAGATGTAGGCGTCTGACAGGCGTTTGTGCATGAAGCGCATGTAGGGTTGGACCATTTCCTGAAGAACCACCACATCAGCAGAATATCTGTAAGGAGATTCATCATAGCAATGTTGATGAATTAAACAAGTGGACCCACTAGAACAAGGGTCCCCAACCACTGCTGGGCTGACTGGTACCGTGGTACTGGGCCACAAAAACTCTTCATAAAAAATGTCCTGATGCTCAGTCATCCAGGTAAATAAACCCAAAAGAGTTAAGTCAGGTCATCTGGACGGATTCTTCTTGTTGAAACAATTCCACTTTCATCCAACAGACTTCATCAGTCTGAGGCCATGCGACAAACTCAGTCTTATAAATAGCACCTTCTCAAAGTGGATAAACCAGTTTGCATGGGACATCCAAAACTAGCTTTTCACATGTAAAAGGAGGACCATCAGTCCAACAATCGTTGGCCAGGAATCTCATTCTGTGAATACAACCGTAATTCCCATAACTAGCCTGATGCAAACTAGGCAAAAGTGCTTCAACATGTCCTGATGCATGCTCAATCATTCCAGAGTCAGAGTTTGTTTATTTGTCATTCGCACCACATGTGGTACATGTGGTGGAACGAGATTATGTACACAAGGTCCCAGTTACATCCAACAATAAAATGTAAAAGAAAAACAGCAACACGATCCAAGTGTCTATGGCGGTGCACAGGAAGTGCAGCGGCTTATTTTAATTCCTATGAGGCTGTTTTAGGCAGTGCTGGATTCGTGGCTCGGGTACAGCTCAACTGAGCCGATGGCCTTCGGAAACCGAAACAGTTGGGTGGAGTTCTGAAATCCGAACTTGGCGGACAGCGGCTCCTGAGGACAGCAGAATGGCAGAGCAGTATGGCGCAGTGAGGACGAGGAGCAATGGTCAGGAGGGGGGGTGTTGGCCCAGCTAACGTCTAGAAAAACCACTGATTCCTACTCTCTTTCTGACCAGTGTCTGCTCTCTGGATAACAAGTGGACTTGTTACATCTGAAGATGAGTGTTTCTGCAGAGATGAAGAACTGTGCGGTTCTTTGCCGAACGGTAACCTGGATTAACAACAGCATGCTGGACTCCGCCTTCCAGATCAACAGTGTTCAGTTATTCTGTGCAGATCGTGACTATCGGTCAGGATAAACACGGGGGGAGGACTCTGTATGTTCGTGAAAGAAGGAAACTGTGGAGAGCTGGACTTGGGAGCTGGGAGGGCTCTGTACTGAGGAGCTGGTGGAGAGCGTCTGCACCTGCATCACCTTGTGGCACGGCAGAGGGAGGCTACGGCTGGGGAGCAGCCCCCCTCCCCTCAAGCTGGCAGCTAAGGAGCATTCAGAGCAACTGTCAGTGCTGAACTCGAGTTGCACTTAATTCAGGCTCATCGTACCTTTTTTTTTTAACTTTATTTATTTACGCGTGCACGCACATGTGTGTATGTGTATATGTGCACATGTGTATATATTTATACTGTTTTGTATTTATTTATTTGTTAATTGTTGGGCTTCTTGATCTGGGACCTGAGTCAGAATTTTGAACCGTAAACATGCAAATGTGAGCTGGTATGGCAATAAAAATACTTGAATCCTTGAAGATATGAAATAAGAAAAACATAAACTAAAAATACACTAAGCACTAATAGAATAAAAAACAATACGCCGAACAGCAGCACGAACATGAGTCTGTGTGAGCAGATGAGCACGAATTTCAGCAGTGGAAGTGGTCTCCAGTTACAAGCACTTGGGTGTGCACTTGAATGACAACCTCAGCTGGAGCAACAACACTACTACCGTACACTGCCTGGCTGCACAGAAGTCTGTTGGAGTCAGTCTCCCCACCATCACAGACATCTACACCTCTAGATGCAGGAAGAGGGCCACCTGCATCATGAAGGGCCCCACTCACCCAGCACACACACTTTTTGCCCTGCTCCCCTCAGGAAGGAGGTTGAGGAGCATTAAAGGCTCCCGTATAGCTCTGCGTATGTCCAGACGCAGCTGTACGCACGTACTACGCAGAGGTACAAGTGTATCCCCACAGGGCATGTACACGCAAAGCTCAAATTTTACGACTGCGTACGCAAACGCGGTGTCGCACAATAAACTGCCCGGCGCCGGACTGTTTTGTATGCGACACTAATGTATTAAATTCCCCTTCTTCATCCCTGATCTGGCCTTTTCTTTAGTTTTTTTTTTGCCAAAAGGCAAGTGATCGCTTCCTCCTCCGTTGACTCCATGACTGAAATGATGAGAAATGAACGAATTTGTCACGAGCGAATTAAACTCAGGTCCAGCGTGGCTGCGGGAGGTTCTGGAGATTTCCTGGTGTGCTGGTCTGATGTGTGGGCTGCAGGACCAGCGCTCCCTGTTTTTTTTTTATTTTTAGAACTTTTTATTAACATATAAACACAGAACACCACTGCGGCTGCCAGCTCTCCCCTCCCCCCCGACCCGTCAATCAATTCAGTAGGCGTGTCAGCAAATGACCAATCAGCGACCTCAATTTGTCCCGTAGGTAAACGCTCTGCGCTGCAGCCGCTCAAATGACGTCAAGAATTTGGTGCGAAAACGCGAGAACATACGCTGGGGTGTGGGGCTGAACTGTCTGTGTCCAGCACGCGCGTACGGACACGCGTATGGACGTACGCAGAGCTATTCTGGAGCCTTAAGTGTAGAACCACTAGACCACTGGTTCTTAACCTGGGTTCGATCGAACCCCAGGGGTTCGATGAGCCGGTCTCAGGGGTTCGGTGGAGCCTCTGCCCAGGATTTAAAGAGACACTTGTGTAAACACCGGTTTGACCAGTGTTGCCAGATAGAGTCCCACCCGCCCAAAGCACTCTCTACCCGCAAAAGTCAGAAGGAAAATCGCGGTGAACCGCCCAATCTGGCAACACTGGTGACGGCTGCAGATTCCAAGTACTCTTGGCTGCAGACTGTAGCACGCATAGATATCATATATACACTAGATACAGCATAGCTTGCTCCGGAGCAGGATTTAGGGCGGCCATCTTGGCGCTGTCTACCGCTCCACTCAGCCTTATATATTTGGCTGGCACAATAAAGTATCAGCGCATTTAATCAATCATAACACGCTGAATAGTAATGCTATTGTCACATATTTAAATTTTAGGCATACAGCTATTAAAACTGCATGTATAGGAACGTATAGTTTAGCATATTTAAATAATTTTGGTGGAATACAATACTGTACTGTTTAGCAAGATACAACCAAAGATGCAATTTATTCACACACACATTATGTATACATATTCAGATACTGTAATAATACATATATATTCAGATAAGCATATATATATAACTATATAAATACATACTATATATATAACTATATATATATAACTATATATATAACTATATATATATATATATATATATATATATATAAATATATATGCTATGTATATATATATGCTATGTATATATATATTAGATATACAGTATATATATATATAT
>JBBPBX010071153.1:0-18398 GCA_038048925.1 Garcialebias charrua | reverse complement strand
AGTTTAACAAGCCGAACACATGAAAACCTTTAAAAGGGTCAAAATGGGGCTGCATGGCTCGCTGGTCCTTTGCTCACAAAGGCTCAGAATTAATTGGGACTTCGGATGAAACTCTACCGTAATTTCCAGGCTACTGAGCGCATCCAAATATTAGCCACGCCCACTAAATTGAAAATAAATAAATAAAATTGTACATACGCTGATGCAGATTCTCAGTCATCCAGGATAGGGTGAATCCAAAAAAGTTAAAAACAAAACAACTGGACTTTATTTGTAACTGAAGACGTTTCGCTCCTCATCCGAGGAGCTTTCTCACTTCAAAGGAAAAAGGAGTGTGGGATTCATGTTATAAAGCAGGGGTGATCTGTAAGTCTGCACAATGTAGATCTACGTTAAACATTACAATAAAACTTTCAATACATTCGTCCATTGGTTCATGAAATAGACAATCAAAGACACACACACACACATTGTCTCGTTGTCTTTAGTAATAAATAGAGAAACGTACTCTGACCCCTTCAGGTGAGTGACTTCACTTGGTCCCATGACGGCACTCAGGCCCTCATCGCCTACAGGGACGGCTTCGTGTTGGTTGGCTCGGTCAGCGGGCAGAGACACTGGTCCTCTGAGATCAACTTGGAGAGTCAAATTACTTGTGGCATCTGGGCACCTGATGATCAGCAGGTAGAACATGTTTGGCTCACGTCCTCATCTTCTGTCATGTGACTCAAACACACAAAAAACAAGTGGAATGATTTGGTATCTGATTTGTCAAACCTAGAGAGAACATTCATCTGGTCGGTTGTTAAAATGTTGTGACGCCCCCTCAGGTGTTGTTCGGCACAGCTGATGGACAGGTAATCGTGATGGACTGCCACGGACGGATGCTCGCTCACGTGCTGTTGCACGAGTCTGATGGGATTGTGAGCATGTCTTGGAACTGCCCGGACTTCCTCATCGAGGACAGCACAGAGAGCGACACGGACTCTGATGACAACATTCTGCCTTTAGGTACAAACTCTACACGCTCTTATACTTATACTGTTGTACTTATACTGTGTGTAGTCTTATACTTATACTTATACTGTGTGTAGTCTTATACTTATACTGTATGTAGTCTTATACTTATACTGTATGTAGTCATACTTATACTGTATGTAGTCTTATACTTATACTGTATGTAGTCATACTTATACTGTATGTAGTCTTATACTTATACTGTATGTAGTCATACTTATACTGTATGTAGTCTTATACTTATACTGTATGTAGTTTTATACTTATACTGTATGTAGTCTTATACTGTGTTTCCTGTGTACAAATACACACATTTAAGTGTTTCCATTGTTCTCTTTTTCCAAGTGAGGAGGGTGAAGCCCCTGCTGACGGTGACCTTCTTGTCAGGAGACATTAGTTTGATGAACAACTATGACGACCTTTCACCTGCTGTCATTCATTCAGGTCTCAAAGGTGAGAACACAAAACATAAAGAACATTTGAAAATACTTTTCTGTCAGCTACTGTACTCTGTTGTCCCGTTTCAAGTTTTTATTTTATTTTTTATAATTTAATTATTTTGTACTATTTTTCATTTCAGTTCAGCTTGGTTTGAGTGTGCTATGACTTGTTTTTTGTAACGTTCACACTTAGATAACTTTATTTAAAATAATAATGTCTCACAGAAGTACACCAACATCTCTCTGTTTCTAAGAATCGTTCTGGTTGTCCTACTTGCTCTATTTTTGTCTAGCTTTTTCTTTCTTTTAGCTTTTAGCAGGCTATGTCACTTTTCCCCTTTTCTACTCTTTTGCTGCTTTTCACTTTCAGCTACCATTTAGCTTTTAATTAGCTCATGTAACTTTAGCTTAAGTTACTTTACTGAATTTTTGTTTTCCATATGATTTTTCCAATTACAGGTAGTCCCCGATTTACGAGCGCTCTGATCTGCGAGGTTCCAGACTTACGAGCTGCGAATTTTTGGAAAAAACGAAAAAAATACTGAGTTTTCATGTGTTTTTTCACTACAGTTAGTTAGTTAAGCATATAAACACACGTTTCCGATCATTTTTATGCACTCAAAAGTAGTTTTTAGATGAAAATAGAGTGTTTTTAGTCGCGCTAGCGAAAACCGTTCCAATTTACGAGCGGATTTCCGGATTTCCGAGAGAAATGGCGGCCGTTCCAAATTACGAGATTTCCGGTTTACGAGCGCCTCGTTGTAACGGATCTCGCTCGTAAATCGGGGACTACCTGTATAGCTTTGAATTGGCGTTAGCAACTTTGGGCTTTTGGCTACGATTAAGCTAATTTTTGCTTTACTTGTTGCTAATTTTGGCTTTTAGCTACAATTTAGCATATTTTAGATTTTATTGTTCCTCTCCAAGCTTTTAGGTACTGTTCAGCTTGTAGCTATTATTTTGCCACTTTTTTTCCCTCCTTTTAATTTTAGTTTCTCCTTCCTTTAGCTCATGTACTGCTTCTTGTAGCTCCTCTTCTCCATTTAACTCCTGTTATCCTCTCTTCAGCTCTTGTTCTCCTCACTTTAGCTCATGTTCTGCTTCTTTTAGCTCCTTTTCTCCTCCATTTAGCCCTTATTTTTCCCCCTCTATCTCCTGTTCTCCTTTCAGATCTTGTTCTCCTCACTTTAGCTCATGCTATGCTCCTTTTAGCTCCTGTTCTGCTCCCTTTAGCTCCTGTTCTGCTTCTTTGAGCTCCTGCTATGCTTCTTTTAGCTCCTGTTCTGCTCCTTTTAGCTCATGTTCTGCTCCTTTTAGCTCATGTTCTGCTCCTTTTAGCTCCTGCTATGCTCCTTTTAGCTCCTGTTCTGCTCCTTTTAGCTTCTGTTCTGCTCCTTTTAGCTCCTGCTATGCTTCTTTGAGCTCCTGCTATGCTTCTTTTAGCTCCTGTTCTGCTCCTTTTAGCTCCTGTTCTGCTCCTTTTAGCTCCTGCTATGCTCCTTTTAGCTCATGTTCTACTCCTTTTAGCTCCTGTTCTGCTCCTTTTAGCTCCTGCTATGCTTCTTTTAGCTCCTGTTCTGCTCCTTTTAGCTCCTGTTCTGCTCCTTTTAGCTCCTGCTATGCTCCTTTTAGCTCCTGTTCTGCTCCTTTTAGCTCCTGCTATGCTTCTTTTATCTCCTGCTATGCTTCTATTAGCTCCTGTTCTGCTCCTTTTAGCTTCTGTTCTGCTCCTTTTAGCTCCTGCTATGCTTCTTTGAGCTCCTGCTATGCTTCTTTTAGCTCCTGTTCTGCTCCTTTTAGCTCCTGTTCTGCTCCTTTTAGCTCCTGCTATGCTCCTTTTAGCTCATGTTCTACTCCTTTTAGCTCCTGTTCTGCTCCTTTTAGCTCCTGCTATGCTTCTTTTAGCTCCTGTTCTGCTCCTTTTAGCTCCTGTTCTGCTCCTTTTAGCTCCTGCTATGCTCCTTTTAGCTCCTGTTCTGCTCCTTTTAGCTCCTGCTATGCTTCTTTTATCTCCTGCTATGCTTCTATTAGCTCCTGTTCTGCTCCTTTTAGCTTCTGTTCTGCTCCTTTTAGCTCCTGCTATGCTTCTTTGAGCTCCTGCTATGCTTCTTTTAGCTCCTGTTCTGCTCCTTTTAGCTCCTGTTCTGCTCCTTTTAGCTCATGTTCTACTCCTTTTATCTCCTGTTCTGCTCCTTTTAGCTCCTGCTATGCTTCTTTTAGCTCCTGCTATGCTTCTTTTAGCTCCTGCTATGCTTCTTTTAGCTCCTGTTCTGCTCCTTTTAGCTCCTGTTCTGCTCCTTTTAGCTCCTGCTATGCTCCTTTTAGCTCCTGTTCTGCTCCTTTTAGCTCCTGCTATGCTTCTTTTATCTCCTGCTATATGCTTCTATTAGCTCCTGTTCTGCTCCTTTTAGCTCCTGCTATGCTCCTTTTAGCTCCTGTTCTGCTCCTTTTAGCTCCTGTTCTGCTCGTTTTAGCTTCTGTTCTGCTCCTTTTAGCTCCTGTTCTGCTCGTTTTAGCTTCTGTTCTGCTCCTTTTAGCTCCTGCTATGCGTCTTTGAGCTACTGCTATGCTTCTTTTAGCTCCTGTTCTGCTCCTTTTAGCTCCTGTTCTGCTCTTTTTAGCTCCTGCTATGCTCCTTTTAGCTCCTGTTCTGCTCCTTAGCTCCTGTTCTGCTCCTTTTTCCTGCTATGCTTCTTTTAGCTCCTGCTATGCTTCTATTAGCTCCTGTTCTGCTCCTTTTAGCTCCTGTTCTGCTCCTTTTAGCTCCTGTTCGGCTTCTTTTAGCTCCTGTTCTGCTCCTTTTAGCTCCTACTATGCTTCTTTTAGCTCCTGTTCTGCTCCTTTTAGCTCCTGCTTTGCTTCTTTTAGCGCCTGTTTTGCTTCTTTTAGCTCCTGTTCTTGTTGTTTTTAACTTTAAAGTTATATAACTCAGTTTCAACTTCCTGTAGTTTTTGCTGTCACGTGAAACCTGAATTTATATTTCTGGATTAAAATGTTCAGACGTAGAGGCTCAGTGGTGCTCCCAGAGAGACCTGTTGGCCGTGGCCGGCATGGAGAGACATGGGCTTCCTGCTGAGTCGGCCTGTGCGTCCATCACGAGGAACGCCCTCGTTAAGTTCTATAACGTCCAAGGGGAGCACATATACACCCTGGAAACACCTGCTCAGGTTAGTCCTGTTATAAACTCCAGGAGCCTTGCTTTGATGTTGCAAATGTAACGTTCTAGTATTTCTTTAGAAAACTGTTCTCGACTAAAGGGTGAATGAAACAGAATGCATCAAAAACTAACTCGATCCCAGCTGACCTTATTCAGAAACAATGCTCCTGTTTCAGAGGCCCATCACCACCATCTGCTGGGGTCACAGAGACTCTCGCCTGTTCCTTGCATGTGGACCAGCGCTCTACGTGGTGCGTGTGGAGCACAGGGTGGCGAGTCTTCAACTCCTGTGCCAACAAGGAATCGCGAGCGCCCTCCGTGAAGAGAAAGATGTGGGGAAACTAAACATGCCCTCGCTGCTCTGCTCTTATGTCACCACTGCTTTCATTCCCACCATCAAGGTATTAAAGTTTCTTCTTCTTCTTCTTCTTTCGGTTTTCCCCTCTTCAGGGGTCTCCACAGCGAGTCCTCCTCCTCCATCTCACTTTGTCCTCACTCCAACTACCTTCATGTCCTCTCTAACTGCATCCATATATCTCCTCTTTGTCTTTTTCCTGCAGCTGCATTTCTAACATCCTTCTACCAATATACCCACTGTCCCTCCTCTGGACATGTCCAAACCACTGTCCCTCCTCTGGACATGTCCAAACCATCTCAGTGTGTCCTCCCTAACTTTATCTCCCAGTTGTTCAACATGTGCTGTACCTCTGATGATCTCATTCCTGATCTTATCCATCCTTGTCACTCCTAAGGAGAACCTCAGCATCTTCATTTCTGCTACTTCCAGTTCTTTCTCCTGTCTTTTTGTCCATGTCTCTGTCTCCTGTCTTTTTGTCCATGTCTCTGTCTCCAGACCATACAACATAGCTGGTCTCACCACTGTCTTGTAAACTTTTCCTTTGACCTTTGCTGACACCTTTTTGTCACAAATCACTCCTGAAACTTTTCTCCATCCACTCCATCCTGCCTGGACTCTCTTCTTCACCTCTTTACCACATTCCCCATTTTCCTGGACAGTGGACCCCAAGTACTTGAAGTCCTGCACCTTTGTGACCTCTGACCCTTGTAGCCTCACTGTTCCACCTCCTCCCTCTCATTCACACACATGTACTCTGTCTTACTACGGCTGACTTTCATTCCTCTTCTTTCAAGTGCATACCTCCACCTCTCCAAGTTCTCTTCCACCTGTTCCCTGTTCTCACCACAGATCACAATGTCATCTGCAAACATCATAGTCCATGGGGATTCCTGCCTGACCTCATCTGTTAGTCGGTCCATCACCAGAGCAAACAAGAAGGGGCTCAGAACTGATCCTTGATGCACTCCCACTTCCACCTTGAAGCTATCTGTCACTGTTAAAGTAGTCAAGAGTGACAGATTAGTATTATACTGCTATTAAAGCTTAATGTGCAAAATCTCTTTAGGGCTTTTTTATGCAGCAGATGTCAGGTGAAATCATAGAGATAGACCTGCCATTAGGGTGTGAAGATCCCTGCTTTCAAAGCGAGCTAAGGTCATAGTTGGAAAAGCAAATCTGCCTTCAGAGGTATGTTGTCATTTGAGCATCCAGAAGTCTTGCAGCTCTTTCCTCTCTTTGTTCCAGCCCCCGATTCCTGACCCCAACAACATCCGTGACTTCGTCAGCTATCCCACAGCTGGGAACGAGCGTCTTCACTGCACCATGAAGCGAGCAGAGGACAATCCCGAGGCAGGCGGACCCTGCTACACCCTGTACCTCGAATATTTAGGGGGACTGGTGCCTATTCTCAAAGGAAGGCGCATCAGTAAACTCAGGCCTGAGTTCGTTATCATGGATCCAAAAATGGATGGCAAGCCAGGTAAGGTCACACGATCACACTTGACCCTGATGTTTACAGATAAATAAGTGGCACACCGTAGTCCCTCATCACGTACAGATTTCAATTAAATTTCAGTGCAGGTCACTTTTTTAATATATATCACCAGGTCGCAACAGAAGTTGTTTCAGGGCACTGAACAGAAACATTCACAGACATTATAAAAGCCCATTAGTAAATAGGATCTATCTAAGGGGCGGCTGTGGCGTAGTGGTAATGGCAGTCGTCCCCCAATCGGAAGGTTGGAGGTTCGAATCCCGGTTCCCCACACCATGTGTCGTTGTGTCCCTGGGCAAGACACTTAACCCCGAGTTGCTCCCGGTAGGACTGGATGGCGCCTTGCATGGTAGTCTGCCGCTACCGGTGTATGAATGTGTGTATGAATGGGTGGATGGTTGGTATTGTAAAGCGCTTTGGGGCCCCTCATAAGGGGCTGGAAAGCGCTATATAAATAAGCTCCATTTACCATTTACCATAAGGAAGCCAGCAGAGGGCAGCACAGTGGTGCAGTTGATAGAGCTGCTGCCTCTCAGTGATAAGGTCGCCGGCTCAAATCCTGGGTGCACATCATAGTCCATGTTCAATAATCCAGGTAAAGAAATCCAACAATGTTTAGTCAGGTCGTCTGGACAATTCCTTTTTTTTTTTGTTGAGAGACTTTCCGCCCTCCAATCCAAGGATTGATGAAGCCCTTTGGATGGAAGGCGAAACGTCTCTCAACAAAACCAGTAACTGTCCAGATGACCTGACTGAACACTGTTGTACATTCTGGGTGGAGTTTGCATGTTCTCTCCGCGCTGTTTTCTCCGGGTACTCCGGTTTCCTCCCACAGACCAAAAACATGCACATTTTTCACTCATATTACGCCAAAATGTGTGCTTAGTTCAGAAACATGACTTTAGATCACTACAAAACAAAGTAAAAAAAAACACCATTCCCACTGCAAAACATGGTGGTGGCAGCATTATGCACTGGGGTTTGCTTTGACTTCATCTGGATTTGGGGGTTTAGTGAAAAATGATAAGTTCCAAATATCTTTTTATTTTGCCCTAAAGTCAGAAGGTGTTTTGCTCTAAAGCTGAAATAGAGAGACATTTAATTTTCATTGTGGCAATGGCTTTAAATAGACATTCAAATCAACAAAAGACCAACTTTAATTCATGGAATAACATTTTTGGACGTCTTAGCCTGAGTCTGGACCTAAACCTGTGTAGTGACATGAAGAGAGCTGTGTACACAAGGATAGTTTTTGTAAATAGTTGTTGTTTTTGTGTGTGTGTGTGTGTGTGTGTGTGTGTTTTTCAGAGGAGGTGTGTGTGAATCCCATGATTTCATACACTGACAGCTGTAACTGTTCTGACTCCAGCGACATCGACCTGAGCGACGAGTGGGTCGGGAAGAAGTCGCCAAAGTTCTCCAGAGGAAACAGGTTACAAGTGTCATTCGTTATTGTACATGCGTCCTTGTGTTGTGAATACAATGTTGACAAATCATTGCACTTTATTTTTTTTTACATTTAACTCAACATCACAACTTTTTTGGATTGGGGTTGTTTTATGATATTCTAAATCAAATGCAGGCTTGCTGAAAGATCGGCACAATTGTTTAGAAAAAACACAGACTCAATCTCTATTAAAGGGAGCCAAGATGGTGTAGTGGCAGGGCTTTCGACTTGGGACCCGAAGGACGCGGGTTCGCGCCCCGGCCACTACACACCTTGGGGTGTCTATGAGTGCACACCTAATTCTCCAGCTCCCCGGGCGCTTTCTGGCTGCTCACTGCACCACCTGGTGGTGGTTGGGTTAAATGCAGAGACGAATTTCGTCTGTGTATGGGAAACATACACAGATGACAGACAAACACATTATTATTATTATTATTAAAATGATGTGTCATAAAATGATTATTATTATTTATTATTATTCTTAAAAGGTCTGATTGTGACAGATAAAGAAAAAAGCAAAACAGACATACAGTTGTACAATCACCTCAGATGTACAAAAACATAAATGTTCAAACTCATCAGTTAACCCCGCCACAAAAGAAACTGAAAGTTATGCACCATAACTCATGTTCCCTGAAGGAAGGGAACGAGGTGCAACATACTTGCTATGGGAATTGCACCCCCGCATGATTACCTGAAGGAATATACTCACACCTTTACGGCTAGGGGCGTCACCGCCGTGCCAGAGGCCCTGCCCTCTGGGTACTTAAGCGGCCTGCGCCCCTCCACCTTTCTCCAAAATTGCACTTCACCGAGCTTTCAGCATTAAAAGGGCCAGCTATGTAGCACCTCGTTCCCTTCCTTAAGGGAACATGAGTTATGGTGTATAACTTTCAGTTTCCTTTCAGTTGGTCTCTCAGTGCAACATACTTGCTATGGGAACGTAATCCATTCACGCCCTTGAAATGCTCAACAAAGTACAAGTGAGAACATCCGTCCTAAAGGACAGGCATCCCTCAGCTACCGTCTGCAGGGAATGCAGAAGGCACATGCTAAGAGGAAAAAATGCCAAATGCAAGAAACACCAACATGATGTTTCCACTAGGCATATATATGTATACTCCAACTAGAGACAGCTAAAGGTTGGTTTATACTTCTGTCTTACGTCTTTTACCCCCCGTTGAGTGAAAATTTGAGTGAAAAAAGGTTGCGCAACTTCTGGCTGCACTCCTGCTGTGATCCCCGGTGACAGCCCGTCTTGTATGCAGCGTCTTGCAGTTCTGCTTGGGGGCCATGTACAAGACAGGCTGTCACCAGGGGATCACAGTGGGAGTGCAGCCAGAAGTTGCGCAACCTTTTTTCACTCAACGGGGGGTAAAAGACGTAAGACAGAAGTATAAACCAGGCTTTAAGCGTGTTCCATCAGTGTGAAAACTTAACATCCCTTCTTTCTCAATGGGACATCCTGGGAAAACAGGAGGAAAAAATTGACCCACCATGTCACAAGAAATTGGGTGACCGATGTAGAGGTAGAAACCCAAGTCAAGCACAGGGTAACCTCACAAGTCCTTGTTACTTTGTTCTTTGTTTTGGGACAAAGCAACCAAAGCCTTAGGCTCTCAGCCAGATCCCTTCAGAGGCCAGGCTGAAAGTTGCCACAACTCTGGGCGTGGGTGTAGAAGTTGCCCATGCGCCTGAGTCAGTAGGTCCCTGTGAGAAGGCAATTGCCATGGTATCCCAGATAGCATTGAAATCAGCTCTGGGAACCACGTCTTCTGTGGCCACCTTGGGGCTATGAGGATCAAGGAGAGAGCTCCCTGACGTACCCGTTCCAACGTTGCCCCGATCAGAGGGACAGGTGGAAAGGCATAGTAGAGCACCCCTGCAGGCCAATCATGTGCCAGAGCATCCATACCCAATGTGCGTCTGCTTCCCTAAAGGAAAAGTAGAGGTCACAGTGTGAGCAAGCCCTGCAGGCAAACAGGTCCACAGAGGCTTTCCCAAATCGTGACCAGACCTGCTCCACAATTCGTGGATTCAGGCTCCATTCCGACGCCAAAGGGGTCCTCTTGACAGGGCGTCCGCCCATAATTTAGTTCACCGGGGACATGAGTCGCCCTAAGTGACAAGATTCTTGGAGCACACCATGTGAGCATCCTCTGTGCCAATCCTAGGAGGGTCCGAGACCTTGTCCCTCCCTCTCTGTTGATGAAAGACACTGTGGTCCTGTTATCTGATTTCACCAGGATGTGTTGTCCAGCAATCAGACCTTTATTGAAGAAATATTTTAGAGACAGAATATGGCCAACAACTCCAGGAAGTTGATATGCAATCTTGCTTCCTGTTCATTCCAAAGGCCGCGGGCGTTGTGATTTCTACAGATCGCCCCCCATCCAGTTTTTGAGGCGTCCGTCGTGATGACCACACGAGATGACACCCTTCCCAATGAGACCCCCTCCGTGAAAACGGACAAGTCTCTCCAGGATTCCAGGGCCTCCAGGCACTCTGGGTCTATCCTAACCTTCTCTGCCTGATTAGGCAAGTCAGGTTGTATTCGTTGGTTTAGCCATACTTGTATGGGCCGCATTTTCAGTAATGCGTGTGGCACACAGGGAATGGCTGCTGCCAAGAGGCCTAAGAGGCGTTGGCAGGTTTTCACAGGGACCCGTTGGTCCAGTTTAAATTTTTCCAGGCAACGGCGAATTGAGGAAACTCGTTCCTTCGAGAGCCATGCTCTGTACTGGACGGTGTCAATCTGTACTCCCAAAAATACGGTAACCCGCGATGGAGTCAAATCGCTTTTTTGTAGGTTTTTGACAAACCCAAGAGACTCCAGGTGAAGAATCACCCTATAGGAGTGCGACTGAGCCTGCTTTCTACTTTCAGCTAGAATCAGCAGGTCATCCAGGTAATTCATGACCCTGAGTCCCTGAGGGGTCAGGGCTACATCCAGACATTTGGTAAATGTGCGCGGAGCAGTCTTTAAACCAAAAGGTAAAGCTTTGAATTCATAAGCGTTACCTTCGAAGGCAAAGCGGAGGAACTTCCTGTGTTTCCTCCATACACCTATATGGAAATAGGCATCTTTTAAATCCATTGTACATGCGTAGTCTCCAGGTCTCACAGACTGGAGGACTTGCCGTAGTGTAAGCATCTTGAACTTAAATGTTTTAATCCTCTTGTTGAGGGTCCTGAGATCCAGAATTGGTCTCAGGGAATGATCCTTTTGGGGCACCAGGAAGTATTTGCTGTAGTGGCCAGAGCGTAGCTTGCGTCCTGGGACCAGGCTAATCACTCCCTTTTGCAGCATTGTTGAGACTTCCTCTCTCAGTACGTGTGCACGTTTAGGGTTAATTTTAGATTGCAGCACCCCTGTGAAGCGGGGCGGTCTCTTTGAGAACTGCAACTTGAGTCCATGACGTATTGTCGTCATGACCCACTCATTTGGTAAACACGCCTTCCAGGCCTGCGCATGCGCGCTGAGCCTGGAGGGCATGTTGAATTTCTGCTAGTCTTGTTTTAGCGCCAGAGGGGTGACCTTTGACCCCTCTTGCACTCCTCTGAGCAGGTTGGTCGGCCCAACAGAAGATATCGCGAGATCTGGCCGTCTTTGGCAGAACTCGTGTATCTTGCTGTGGTTTATAGTTTGACCATATGGTTTGTTTATAAAAATGGGACTCGAGTCAAGAACCAAGGTAGTCTGTGCTTTGGTGCTTTTATTTTTGTACATGTCTAAAACAGTGTTTGTTTTGTTTACACATGCAAAGTTCGAGTCATGTTTGGTGCGCGCACACATGCCAGTCACTCCTCGTAGTCTTTTACAAGGGGAGACTGGACTCAAGGAGTCAGGTTCCCGTACCACGTGGGCGGGCAAACCTGTAAAATTGTCAGATCGTCCTGTTACATCGGTTCGAGTCTGTTTTCCACATTGGGTCACTGAAGCGATCCTTGGGCAATACTGGAAGGCTTCGCCGCCACCAGCGGGTCTCTTCCGTGGTGGGCCACGCATGTCTTCCTTTGGGGGTGCAAAGCTTTTCCTTGGCAACCCCTCGTGGAGGGTTTCCGCCTGTGTGCGTCTTTGTTCCAACCTGGCCTGGACGCGTTCCAATGCTCCCCCGAAGAGTCCCGTCGGCTCGATGGGGTGCTGGAGGAAAGTGGACCTCTGGTTTTCTGGGAGGTCCGACAGAGTTAGCCAAAGATGGCGCTGGGCGACAACTATTTCCGCCATTGCCTTGCCTTGGGAAATGGCTATTGTCCCCATCGTGCGGAGCACGAGGTCCGAGGCACAGTGGGCCTCCTCCATGGCTTCCATCGTGTCCTGCTCGTCGTTTGTAGCCTGGATATGTTGGAGTTTTTCCGCCAGGTATGCTTGCACCATGGTCGATGCATTCATTGCACGAGCTGCGAGGCCCAGAGCCTTGTAGCACTTCTCGAGTTGTTTCTCCGAAGCACGTCAGGCCCTGCTGGGTAGCGTAGGTTTAGTCCCCGTGATTGTAGGGGCCAAGTGAGCCGCCAGAGTCTCCTCTATCGGGGGTGCGTTGGCGAGACCTGCTGTCTCCAGTCCCGTAACGTCAAGGAGTCAGGACAATGGCAGCATGATGGAAGCTCCGGGTTCCGCCCAGGAGCGTTTGAACTCCATGAGGAAGTCTGGGAAAATCTGTAATTTCTGCGACGTTGTCGATTGTTTTGCGTAGAAGTAGCTCCCCGCTAGCCTCGTAGCCTGTTGGCGAGGCGTGGGGTCTGGCCACGTGACCTGCAAGGCATCTGCCGCCCTGTGGCATAGGTCGAACAGGGTAGGTACCGACAGGTCCGGTTCCGGTAAGATTTACGCCAGGTTCTGGGAGGAATCGACAGTTTCCCCTTTGTGACCATATTCGGCGTCTTGGTCGGACACTTCAGGCGTCGAGTCCTTGGCGGCAACTGAGGAGTCCGACATGTTGTCCTCTCCGACTCGGCCGCTGCATTCCAGGTCCACGTTGTCAGGTTCAGAAGGGAGCACTTTAGTGCGACGTGCGACCTTCAGCGCTGCGTTCCTAGCCATGGATTTGGCAAACGCGTCAGCCCGTCGTTTCCTCACTACTGCCGACATTCGACGGCAGTGAGAGCAGGAGTCGGGGAATTCCAGCGCTTTCCTCGCGTGCAGAATCCCTAGGCAGACAGGACAGGCCTCGTGGGTGTCCGTCGCCGAGAGGGAGTAGCCGCATCCGCTGGGGCATGGGCGTGAGCGAGGACTCGTCGTCTTGGTTTTCCTCCTCCTTGTCCTCCATTTTCCCTTCTCGGGAGCCATGTCCGGCGAGAAGCGTCGAAGTTGTTCCTAGTTTTCTTTTATTTGAAGCTGTCTTCTCCGTTGCCTTGCTTTCGCTGGTTAGCCTGCTAATGGCTAGCAGGAGGTTGTGAAGCAGTTAGCGCCGTTGAGCAAAAAGCTGCGGAAAGAAGAAAACTTCAAGGGTGAGTAGAAAAAAGCTGGACCAGCTTACGCCAGCCTAGCAATACGCAGGAAAATTTCTCTGTACACTCAGTGTAGGGAGCAAGCTCACCTCAGTCGAGTGATACGACAACAGAGAAGTCCCACGAAGTTCAGGTTTAAGTGAGGTGAAAGGCAAAAAGGGAAAGATGGAGGGGCGCAGGCCGCTTAAGTACCCAGAGGGCGGGGCCTCTGGCGCGGCGGTGACGCCCCTAGCCGTAAAGGCGCGAGTATATTCCTTCAGGTAATCGCACGGGGGCGCAATTCCCATAGCAAGTATGTTGCACCGAGAGACCAACTGAAAGGGAACAGCAAAGCTTAAAAACACACATACAATCTCAAGGCATTGATGTTATAAGAATTCTCACCGTGACACATGAGCCGGGAAGCCACACAACTCAGGTGAAAACCATACATCAACGACTGGACACCTGGATCAGAGGTTCTCAGTAGACTTCAATGTTCATCTGAGCGCTCTTCATTTTTATACCTTGAGGTGTGTGTGTACGTGAGTGTGTGTGTGTGTGTACGTATGTGTGTACTGGCTTCATTCACTCTCATCTGAGCAAAACATGTTTTTAAGAGAAAAGCAGAGCAAAGCGGTGCTTAGCACGGTTGAAGGAAAAAATGTTTTATCTGACTAGATTGTTGTATCTCTTACCAAGAAGGGCTGCCAAGGTCATGTGTGAAGAAACTAGCTCAGTTTCTCATACATTCCTGCGCCTGATGAAACATAATTGCAAAAACCAAGTTGCAAAACACAGTTCAGCTTCAGAAAGCATTAACTCTTAGCATAAAAATTGATAAACATTAGTCAGAAAGCATTAATACTAAAAACTCTTATTTCAGGGGTTGTATTAAAAAACTTTTCTTCTACCTAACTGAGGTATTTGCACATTTTGATTGTTCAAATGTGGTTTCTTTGACCAAGTTTACATGTATTTTGTAAATCAACTTTTACAAAAAAAAAGAGCATTTAAAACTTTAAGCTTTGTTTTTTTATAGGTTGAACATGGAGTCAAGAAAATCTCCCAAACTTTCACGTGCCAGTCAGGAAGGCCAACGATCGCCGCGGCTACTGACAAAGAAACCTCCGGTTCGGTCGCCTAGTTTGACACGAAGAGAGTTCGCAATGGATGGTATCACAGAGGTAGTGACGTGATGCGAATCATTCATCTACTATTTACAACAACACATAGGCCCTCATGCACGAAAATGTTCGTATTTTATCCTAAATTTCTCCTACTTTTGTTCGTACGAAGCGTTCGTACGAACATGCCACGTCAGATCCAACAAAGTCTTCTATCGTCAGGAAATGTGTGTATATGAGCTGTGTAAATAATGATGAATCCCACCTGTTCTATTCACCTGCTCGTGCACGCGGGAGGTTATTTACATAATTCCCACCCCTCAAAACACCATATAAGGATATAGTTTCCTGCCACCGCGAGCAGGAAGTGTCCATTCATTCCGGCTTTTATGCGTCAGAAAACACACAAACGCGTTTGGCGAATTAAAATTGACTCGCCTTTGATCATAGTGTCAGCCCCGGATCTGAGCGCAGACCCACACAGAATACAGATGACATCAGTGAGCGCCCACAGTCAACAGGCAGTTTATATTAAAAATGACATGAAACAACTGAATAAGCTGGTTTCGCTTTTTTCTCCCCTGTCTCTGCAGCGGCGCTGTGTATGTGTGTGTGTGTGTGTGTGTGTGTGTGTGTGTGTGTGTGTGTGTGTGTGTGGTCGACAGTGGCGCGTGGCGTGGTGGCGCGGGGCGCGTTGCGTGGCACACGGTGGTCGACATGAGTGGCGCGGGGGGGCGTGGCGTGGGCCGCGTTGCGTGGCACACGGTGGTCGACATGAGTGGCGCGGGGGGCGTGGCGGGGGCGCGTTGCGTGGCACACGGTGGTCGACATGAGTGGCGCGGGGGGCCACGCGCGGGTGGCGCAAGGTGGTGGACGTGGGGGGGGGGTGTTGAAGCCGCTTTAATTAAACCAATATGTGTGGTTGCATTTAATTGTTTTTAAACTCAAAATATTTTCTAAATAACGAAATATAAAGTTATTAGTGGAGAAAAGGCCGTCTGGATGACAGCAGACTGACGCTCCTAAAATATACGACAGGTCGGGACCACACGTAAATTTTGTTCGTATCTGAAAAAAATCCTAGGATACGAAAACATTGTTGGATGCCACAAATGATCCTAAATCACTCGTACGCACAGTATAAGAACAAATCTGTGCGTACGAACGGTTCGTGCATGAGGGCCATAGTTTCTGTGTTGAGACCAACCAAGTTAATGATAAAAGAGACAAAACACTAGCTAAAAGTAGCTTAATGTTTGATAAAAGTAGCTAAATACAGTATTTGATTAAAGTAACAAAACGTCTTGCCTATCTGTCTGTCCGTCCGTCCGTATATCCGTCCGTCAATCTGAGGTGTCAACAAAGATGTTGATAATATGTAACAGTGACTGATATTTCATGTTGTATGACTTAAACTTTGTACGTTCTCTTTTTCGCAGCACAATTATCTTGCACAAGTTACATCCAACATCTGGGGAACAAAGTTCAAAATTGTTGGACTTGCCTCTTTTCTCCCCACCAATCTCGGTGCAGGTAAATTCCGCCGCCGATCACCTAAATCAGGGGTCTGCAACCTGCGGCTCTGGAGCCACATGCAGCTCTTTGGTCCCTCTGCAGCGGCTCTTTCAAGCTCTGACCAAAACTGAATTGGTTTTTATACAAACAACAAAAAACGACTAGTTTTAGCAATTTTTATGTCATTTCATTTAGCAATTACAGTACTGTATGTGGATATTGGAACAAGTACAGGGAGTAAAACTTTAAATTTATGCTTTATTTCTATACTTAGTTCCTCTTTCCACAATAAAAAATATACCTAGGTTTGTATAGTTCATTAAAACCTTCTCTTTAAAATAATCTGATTGTTCATTTGTCTTAAATTGTAAAAATAGAAATTATTAATTATTTTATTTTTATAATGTCACCCCTAGTGGCCACAAAAGCCCCTTCCAACAAACCTAAAGTGGCCCATGGTCCACCAGTTGATAACCCCAGTTGTAGCATGTTGTGGCTCTGAACACTTTTAATTCAATGAATGAAGGTTTAAAATGGCTCTTTTAATTGTAAAGGTTGCAGACCCCTGACCTAAATCCTCGACTATTGTTAAACAGACAGTGAACCTTTCCCTTTGTGTTTGCTTCTTCGTCAGTCATCTACAAGACCAGTTTGTTGCACTTGCAACCGAGACAGATGACGATCTACCTCCCAGAGGTGCGGAAGATTTCTCATGACTTTATGAGCCTGCCAGTGTTCAACCCAAATGTGTTCAGTGAGGATGAGGATGATTTACCAGGTATGACTAACAGCATTAACTACAGTACAGGTATGTTCTATCCAGAGCCATAGAGAGAGAGAGTTGTGACACTCTTTGAACTCGCCGACAGGCGGTCACGTGGTTCATGCAGCTCTCAATTGTTCCAAACAGCTCGTCGCTGTCAGTCAATTTGAGCAGCTACTGGCGTAACATGACACAAAAAAACGACTTTTCTTACTTTGTCCAGCGTTTTTCAGTAATTATTGAACAGTAACAAACTGACATTCCTTCTACCATTCTCCTCTTTATTTCTAATCCTGCAGCTCCACCTAGTGGCGTGAGCACTACACTTTGCGTTTTTTCTTAAGCATTTTTAGACGCGCTTCACAAGGGCAAAATAAATTTGTATTTTCATCAACTTACCGGAGAAAACACGTCTGAAACATCAACAATGAACTACGTTTGATGCTAGCAACGCTGCTGTTTGGAACAGTTTGGTGGAACGAATCGCCCCATAGATATCTTATGAATCGCCCCCTACATGACCCACGTGACTTCCGCATTCCATTCTTACAATGGGAGTCTATGGAAGTGTCGGAACTCTCTCTCTCTATGGCTCTGGTTCTATCTTAAGTGAAACTCAGCATAATATAATTGCAGTCATAGAAAGGTGTATTTGAGTGAATACATTTCCTGCTTTTTTTTGTTGTGAAGTGATGGGGCCGTCTGGAGTAGCAGGAGACAATCCACCCTGCGCAGTCAACATTCCCATCGCTCCCATCCACAGCCCGGCTCAAGCCATGTCTCCAACTCAGAGCATTGGGCTGGTTCAGTCTCTTCTGGCCAATCAGAACATTCAGCTCGACGTGCTGACCAACCCGACAGCCACAGCTGCAGCAGCCGCTGCGCCCGTCACTGATCGCAGTCAGGATGCTGTTGCGTCGCCGTACCCTGTGCCAACAAGATACTCAAACTCCAGTCAGGGGGGTTTCAGTGGGTTAGAGATGGGCCCCCTTCTGCCTGGGACTCTACCTCCACTGCCGCACCACCTCCCCCCTCAGCCCCACTCACAGCGGTCTCATTCCCAGCAGCCTCGCCAGCAGCCCCCCAAACAGCCACAGCAACTGCAACCGCAGCAACAGCAGAAACTGCACCATCACCAGCTGCAGCAGCAACACCACCATCAGCCCCAGTCACAGCAGCCACAGCAGCATCAACAGCTGCAGCAGCTGCACCACCCGCAGACACTTCATCAGCAGCAGCAGCAGCCGCAGCAGCAGCAGGCTCAGCAGCACCAACAAGTGCAACAAGCTCCAGCGCCAGTGACGACTCAACAGCTCCACCAGCAGCAGCAGATGCAGCAGCAGCAGCAGCAGATCCAACAGCAGCAGCAGCAGATGCAGCAGCAGCAGCAGCAAATGCAGCATCAGCAGCAGCAGATCCGGCAGCAGATCCAAGAAATGAGGCATCAGCAGCAGAAGCTCCAGCAGCAGCATCACCAGATCCAGCAGCAGCACCAACAGATGCAGAGGCAGCACCAGCAGATGCAGCATCAGCTGAAGATGCAGATGACGCTGCCTCCACCTCCGACCAGCTACCCCACCATCACCCTGCAGCAGATCCACCTCCTGCCGCAGGCCCCTCCTCCTGCAACGGAGCTCGCACTCGACAGGGGG
>JBBPBX010071152.1:0-18399 GCA_038048925.1 Garcialebias charrua | reverse complement strand
TTTATCTTAAAAATATGTTCTTAAAAATGTTTATTATACATTTTTTTCAATTTATGCTTTATTTCCGAAGAGTTTATCAAACTGGTGCCCTTTGCATGACTCCGTACCCACGAAGTAGCTCTGTTTCAAAAAGGTCTACAGTATCATTAAATGTGCGTACTTTATGTATGTTTTCTGGAATACATTGATAGTTTTGAGCTATTTTATTGAACAATGCTGCAGATAATGCATGTTTTTATTGTGTTTACTCTGTGACACAGTTCACACCTGGACTTGTGATTCTGTGCAGCAGAATTTCAGCGATGACCTGCAGAGTTAAATGACATTAAGCAAAATATGAGGAATGATTTTACCTTTGAAAGTTTTTATTTAACACAAATGAAACCAATGTTTCATTTTAACTGCAGTAAACACTTTTAAGTAAAAGTTGTCTGTTTGAAAAAAGGAGCATTAGACCTAACGAAGGAACATCTGATCATTTCAACTCTAGTTAAAATACTGTCTTAACCTTGTAATGGGTTTATAGTGAACAATATTTTAACTTCCTCAAGTCAAAAGTCAAAGTCAACTTTATTGTCAGAACTGCAATATGTACAGGACAACACAGGATTGAAATTGCGTTTCTCTCAGTCCCTCGGTGCAACAGTAACCATTTAAACACTAAAACACTGAAACATTTAATAAACATAAGCATAAAATAGTAAAAGTGTAACACTGTCTTGAGTTTTTGCATTGTCCTGACACCATTGTCAAAACTTGGACCTGAGTGTCGAGACATTTGGAGACATTTCTTGTCTCCTAACATCATGAACTGACACAATTTAATGTTGCAGCAAGAATTTATTGTTAACGTTCAGAAGAAGTTGGTTTTCAAAGTTTTTGAGTCGAATCTGGATCTTTTGGGAGAGAGAATCTGTCCTGCACTGAATAGTCTTTCAATAATATTTCAATAGTCTTTCAATAATATTTCAATAGTCTTTCAATAATATTTCAATAGTCTTTCAATAATATTTCAATAGTCTTTCAATAATATTTCAATAGTCTTTCAATAATATTTCAATAGTCTTTCAATAATATTTCAATAGTCTTTCAATAATATTTCAATAGTCTTTCAATAATATTTCAATAGTCTTTCAATAATATTTCAATAGTCTTTCAATAATATTTCAATAGTCTTTCAATAATATTTCAATAGTCTTTCAATAATATTTCAATAGTCTTTCAATAATATTTCAATAGTCTTTCAATAATATTTCAATAGTCTTTCAATAATATTTCAATAGTCTTTCAATAATATTTCAATAGTCTTTCAATAATATTTCAATAGTCTTTCAATAATATTTCAATAGTCTTTCAATAATATTTCAATAGTCTTTCAATAATATTTCAATAGTCTTTCAATAATATTTCAATAGTCTTTCAATAATATTTCAATAGTCTTTCAATAATATTTCAATAGTCTTTCAATAATATTTCAATAGTCTTTCAATAATATTTCAATAGTCTTTCAATAATATTTCAATAAGGTCATGGGTGTTGTGTATCTTCTGGCTGAGACTCCACAGTGGAATCCATTTTGTGTGTGTTACTGATTATTATTTTTTTCTTTTCTTGTGTGTGTTACTGATGCTGTGGGTGCTCCCAGCTCAGTGACGTTTATACTAGAATATACATCATTGGTCCAGCTCTTCTTGAAGGCAGGTCTAATGTTACCTGTCCACTTTGCAGTGTTTCAATGGACCAACTCTCTCAACATCAGTTACTTTCAAACTAACGACAAATCAAAAAACTGCAACGTGAATGTAACTTGTAACTCAACACATTATAGAAATGTAGTGTTGTAGAAAGTACAGATACTTTATGTAAGATGTAGTGGAGTAAAAGTAAAAGTACCCACATTTAATTCTACTTTGTAAAGTACAGATACATGAGAAATTTACTTAAGTACAGTATTTGTACTTAATTACTAAGTACTGTACTTGTACTTAGTTACATCCCACCACTGTAAATTATTCACGCTGATGATGATGAGATATTCCAGCTATTTAACAGTTAAAAATGGTGTACCACAAGGCTCAGTTTTAGGACCCACTCTCTTTACAATCTACATAGCTAATGTAGGTCACTGCATCCCTGATGCATCCTTACATTTCTATGCTGATGATACAGTTGTTTACTGCCGAGCTAAAACAGTAGCTAAGGCTTTCCAGTTACTGCAATCCGCTTTTGACATCATCCAGTCAGATTTGTTCCGTCTCAAACTTGTCCTAAATGCTGATAAAACAAAAGGGATGTTTTTTTCAAATAGGAAGGCGGTTCCAGCAGATCCTCCTCTGATTTTATCTTCAAATGGTGTCCCTATTGAGTTTGTTGATTCCTATAAATATCTGGGTATCCTGATCGATTCACATCTCTCTTTTAAACTCCACGTGGAAAACCTAGTGAAGAAACTGAAAGTTAAACTGGGTTTCTTTTTCAGAAACAGATCATGTCTATCACTGAATGTTAGGAAACACCTTGTATCTGTGACTTTCCTTCCCTCCATTGATTACGGTGACATTCTCTACATGAATGCTCCTACAAGCACCCTGCAGATGTTGGATGTTGTCTATCATGGTGCACTAAGATTCATAACTGGTTGTGATTATCGTACCCACCACTGCACCCTGTATTCACTGGTTAACTGGACATCATTAACCTCACGCAGACTCTTCCACTGGTACATTTTCATCTTTAAATCACTTCTTGGTCTGCTGCCCTCATACATCTCCTCCTACGAGCGATTTGCAGCCGAGTGTGATGCGGCCGGGATGAGGATCAGTTCCTCCAAATCCGAGGCCATGGTCTTGAGCCGGAAAAGGGTAGAGTGCCCTCTCCGGGTCGGGGAGGAGGTCCTGCCCCAAGTGGAGGAGTTTAAGTATCTCGGGGTCTTGTTCACGAATGAGGGAAAACTGGAGCGTGAGATCGATAGGCGGATAGGTGCAGCGTCCGCAGTGAAGCGGGCGCTGTACCGGTCTGTCGTGGTGAAGAGAGAGCTGAGTCGAAAGGCAAAGCTCTCAATTTACCGATCGATCTACGTTCCCACCCTCATCTATGGTCATGAGCTTTGGGTTGTGACCGAAAGAACGAGATCTCGGATACAAGCGGCTGAAATGAGTTTTCTCCGCAGGGTGTCTGGACTCTCCCTTAGAGATAGGGTGAGAAGCTCAGTCATCCGGGAGGGACTCGGAGTAGAGCCGCTGCTTCTCCACATCGAGAGGAGCCAGTTGAGGTGGCTCGGGCATCTGGTTAGGATGCCTCCTGGACGCCTCCCTGGTGAGGTGTTCCAGGCATGTCCCACCGGGAGGAGGCCCAGAGGAAGACCCAGGACACGCTGGAGGGACTATGTTTCTCGGCTGGCCTGGGAACGCCTTGGGATTCCCCCAGAGGAGCTGCTCCAAGTGGCTGGGGAGAGGGAAGTCTGGGCCTCCCTACCTAGGCTGCTACCCCCGCGACCCGACCCCGGATAAGCGGACGAAAATGGATGGATGGATGGATTTGCATTAGGGATTAATGAAAACTCGCACCCAGCTACAACCAGAGCAAATTTCAGCCCAATATCTCAAAGAATGACTGACTTATAGTACAGAATCTGTTGAGTTCTGTCAGGCATTTTGCGTGAGAACAATGGCTTCTTTGTTAGCAAATTACGTCACCATGGTAACTCAAAATGCCAATTAAAGTAATAGCACACATCACAAGGCCGAGCCAGGCGTTTTGATATAACAACTGTGATTTGGACCACATTAAAGTTTATGGAAGAGTAAGATCTAAAGTTAAGAAACCTTTGTTAGTTGGATAATAATAGGTGTTTCCTTATACTAGACAGTCCCAAATTATATGTTTTAAATGGAACCACACATAGCTTTAATAACCAAAGGTTTTTACAAATGCTCTTGACCGTTTTAGGTGCCAATTTATATTTGGAGTTTTTTTTTTATTTGGACAAATGGGTCAGTTAAGAGTCTGTGAGGTGAAACCAGCAGTTTCTAGAATGCCCACTTGGGTTTTTATTTTCTGGAGGTATATGCCACTGAAGCTTTGCCGTGCAGGTTCTCTCTTCCGGAAGCTTAAAGGCTCTTTGAGTATCTGCCTTTCTATTGAAGTCTGAAATGTCTCACAGACAGGTGGTTCCGCTGAAGTGAAAAGAGTACAGATCGGTTCTCCAGGGAAAAGTTCCTGCAGTCTTTTTTTTTAAATGTGTACCCAGAGTTTGTAAACACATTTCTCTCACAGGACCCTCATCACATTGTTAAAAATATACAAACTCATTTTGTTGTCAGAAATGTAATATATATACTGTACATAAAGTTTTTATGAATAATGAAAGAAAACAAACTTGTTTTTTTATGTTTTTCTACTTAAGCACAACAAAGTCAGCATATAGCTTATGGAAGGGATGCCAAAGATAAAACTATTGCAACAACACCCCCATATCTACTTGCAGGGAAAAACTAACGGAGACAAAAACAATGATGGAGACAAAAACACGTTCCTTGTTTTCCCAGATGACCTTGGTGGCTGCCAAGCTGTGACTGGAGGGCAGAAACCCAAATAACCCAGCCACGAAAATAAAAAAAATCAATGCAGGAAACAGATCTGTTGCCACAAGGTAGTCCTCCAAGGTCAACAGCACCAGCTGGCTGACTATCACATTCAGCTTTCCAAGAAGTCACAGTTGCAGACAAACATGGTAGAATAAAACGATCTTCACTGTGTTTCATATCAACACTTTACTTGTTTCTAAAAGGCAGACGTGGAGAAGTGGATTTTAGTTTGTTTGCACAAAAATGACCCAGAGGGATTCATTTTTCCTGTTTGGCCTAATTGCATCAAAGCTCACAGAGCTGCAGTGATTTGGGTCGATAGCAGGACCTCCTCTGACCTCTCATTCCTCCACCATGGAGATGCCATTTGTGAGAAAGGGCATCCTCCAGCCTGCTCCACAAATCTGATTCACCATGGCCCATATAGGTCAACGCCAATTCTGACAAGCTGTACACTGTTCCCCATTGAGGGATCTGAAAACTTGAATGTTTGGAGTTTTCATGATGAATGTTTTTCTGGACTGGAATGAACAGGGAGTGCAAGTTAACCTTAATGTTTTGGTGCAAGATATTTAAGTGGGAATTAGTTAAACTGTACGTGACAGGGCTATTCAACTAAATTTCTGAGGGGGCCACAGTTACTGAAAGCCAAGAGCTCATGGGCCGGTTATTGTTATTAAATAAGTTTGTTTTATGGTTTAAAATATAGTTTTATTTAAAAATGAACCCATTGGTGGGCCAAATTGAGTTCATCATGGGCAGCACGGTGGCACAACTGGTAGAGCTGCTGCCTCTCAGCGAGCAGGTCCCCGGTTCAAATCCCGGTCCGGGGGCCTTTCTGGGTGGAGTTTGCATGTTCTCTCCGTGCATGCGTGGGTTTTCTCCGGGTGCTCCGGTTTCCTCCCACAGTCCAAAAACATGCATGTTAGGCTGATTGGTAACTCTAAATTGACCCTGGGTGTGAGTGAAACAGGTCCCTCTTGTAAATGAGTCCCTGTGGCTCAACGAGGCTAGCCTGTATAAAGGTTGAATGAATCTGTGGGCCTGATTTGGCCCACGGGCCGCCAGTTGAATAGCCCTGGTGCATGAGAACAGTGGTACGTTTTGGGTTTTGTTTTGTTTTATTTTATTTTTGCTTGTTCAAGGAAGCACAGAATGGCTGTCGAGTGGAAGAAGAAATTTAATCCACCATCAGAATCAATGGTGGAGCCAGGGGTTACAAATGTAAATTTTTAGCCACCCCAGATATTTGAGGAAAGTACACTTTTAGGCAATATAAACATTAGAAATAAATGACTGGGGTGTCCGGTTTTCATATTTATACGGTGGTAGCCATCTTAGTTTTTGACATGGCAACTCAATTTGAGGCACTGACCTTTTTTACACTAAGGTGCAACCGCACACCAAAACTGGAAGTTGGCGCTTAGCTTCTTTTTTTAATGTTATCATGCTCACAAGGTCTGCATTTATTTATAAAGGCAGGCATATTGGATTTTGATGTGTCAACCATTTTGACATTGGCTTTTTTACGCATAGATGCAGCCACACACTGAAATGAAAGTTGGTTCATTTCTTATTATTCAAGCCGCCATGGTCATATTTATGACAGCAGCCATCTTAACTTTTGACAAGGCAACCCAATTTTTAAAAGGAACCTTTTGGACATATTTTTCAAGTTATTATGCTCATAGCATGCACAGAAGGACGGATGAACAGACAGGTTTTTCCAATTCCCCCTCTTAATTTTGCAATGGGGGACAAAAACGTTGGAACGTTGTGTAAAATTAAAAACTGACAGGAATAATTTGCAAACTTGTTAAAACCATATTTTTATTTTATTCAATGGAAACTATTAAACATATCAAATGTTTAAAATACGAAACTGTGCCCTTATTTGGTGGAAAAGTTACGGTATTTTCCTCCGTAAACGTTGCACCACCCTCTAAGTCGCATGAGTCCAAATATGTCTAAAAAGTGGAAAAATCCATAAATATAACGCTTCGCTGTATACATCGCATCTATTATGCATCACCACTGACGTGTCGCATTTGTTACATGTCACCGCTAACAACCCGGAAATGTGGGCCGGTGTTGTGCCAAAAATCGATTGGCTGCCAAATGGCGGCCGTGGAAGCGTGCACGGGAGGACTTTAACAAGAACTTAACAAGATTAACACTTAAAAACCTTTATTTGTTTGCTCCTAATTATAGTAAAGGTGTGTCTCAGTCTAACTTTTCCTTAATAAATGCACTTTGACGGTCAAATCAGCTGCATTTTTAAAAGCCAATATGCGGAAACATGAATGTGCAGAGGGCGACTCACTGTCCATTACTTCTAAATTTCACAAGATAACCACCTAGACACAAATATTTGTTTGCTTGACATTATAATAAAATTGTGTCTCAATTGAACTTTTAATAAATGCACTTCAATGGTCAAATTAGCTGCATTTCGCCATGGGAGGCGCAGTGAAATGAAGCTGATTTGACTGTTGCACCAGGCAGACGACAGTGGCAGGCTGTGGCAAGCCGATTGTGTCATTAATAGCCACATTTACCCATTACATGATACAACGACATGCCATACTGCTCAACTGCCATCTAGAGGCTGAAAATGGTAGTGTTCAATATTCTCAGTCAGAATGAATGAAAACAGTCATATCTCAGCCAAAAATAGGTTTATAAATATGGGAAAAAATCCATATAATGTACATATTACATTGTACAGCTGCACAGAAGTCTGTTGGAGTCAGTCTCCCCACCATCACAGACATTTACACCTCCAGATGCAGGAAAAGAGCCACCTGCATCATGAAAGACCTCACTCACCCAGCACACTCACTCTTTGCCCCACTCCCCTCAGGACGGAGGTTGAGGAGCATCAAATGTAGAACCACTAGACTGAGGAACAGCTTCTACCCTGAGGCTGTTAGACTCATGAATAAATAAACAATAAGAATGATCACTGCAAAATATCACATCATGCTGATGCTGATCTGTTTCTTGTTGCTGTGTTCATCTGTGACCATCTGCTCATACAGACTCGTGTTCGTGCTGCTGTTTATAATGATGTTTTTCTATTACATTAGGGCTTAGTGTATTTCTAGTTGATGTTTTCTTAGTTAATTCTAGATGTTATTACTATTTTTCTCTTGCATTTGTTGTTGGATGTAACTGGGACCCTTTGTACATAATCTTGTTTCATCACATGTACCACATGTGGTGCAAATGACAATAAAGACTCTGACTCTGACTCTCTGACTGATATGTCGCTTCAGCAAATAAGTCACAGGGCATGTGAATTATGTTTAAAAAAAACACGACTTATACAGCGATAAATACAGTAATTGTTTTAGTTCTGTGGTTTAAAATATAAGTAAAAAAAACATTACAAGTTAGTTAAGAGTAGTGCAAATTCTTAACTTTAAGTTGCTTTGGGTGGGAAGTTCCAGCTCTTGGTTTTGCAAATACATGTATAATCTCCTCTAAAGGACAAGCTAACAAGCTGAGTTAAAATAAAAAGAGGAAATTTATTATGCTGGAAAAGCTGAGTGAAAGAGAAATGTGTCTTCTCAGTCAGTCATTGGTGCACAGTAGGTGTTGCTGGTGATGTAGCAGATGGAAGCTCGGGGTCCACTTCCATGAAGCCTCTGAATGATGTTCAGCTCAGCGTGCTCACCTGCGCAGCCTACAACAATACTGCATACAATAAGCATATTGTAAGCATTTTCACAGCTTCGTCTTTTGACCTTTGCACACTAATTAAAGTGCAAAGCTTGTGTAAAACAGCTGAGTGTTTCTAAATTCACAACATGCCTTCAAAAGGAGTTGCTTGTAATAAATGTGACACAATAGGAATAGAAAAATCTCTGATCATATTAAAATATTTATTGTTAAATTCAAGCCCATAGTAATAATGCATTAAAATTTTATGGAACATAAGGCAAAGATAATTTCTTTAAAATATGCTGTCAGATATTTGTTGCAGTTTTTCAACAATTTCTCATCGGGATGCTGAACACAGTCACTTTACATTTGCTTCTGTAATTCTTTTAAGTTGTGTGGAATCCTCTAAGTTTGAACTCAACAGTAAAGCGCACACATGGACAATTAAAAAATGCATTCAGTGGAACAAAATTAACCATAGGGCAACAAAAAACACATTGGCAGGATGAGGAAAATGTTACTTAATTAAATCTGTGTGGAAATTGCATGAAAAGTGAAAAACTAAACATGGATATCTCAATCTATAACAACCCTATTATTAAGAAAATTTTAATAGATAATTATCCAATAAAAAGATAATAAACTTGTTTGTTTGAATCATTTTTTTTTAAAACTTGGGTCATTTTGATTAAATGAAAGCTATCACAAAATTAATCTTGGTTAAACACATTTCTCACATTCATTAAGCAGATTTTTTATTTTTTAAATTGTACCAGAAAAGTAGTTTGAAAAGAGAAAGCTGCTTCATGGAACAGCTTTTTATTCCTTCTCTGACAGCTGTAACCCCTCCAGTCCTGCATGGGCTTAATGAGAGTGTTTAAAACTCACTCAGTGTCTTTCTCTGACCTTCCACACTGAACATCTGACAAACCAACCATCTAAATTGAAACAAACTTTTAAATTGGAGCTCTCTTTTTAGCAAAACTCTGCCAAACTCTGTGTCTACTGAACCAGTCAAAAACACAGTGAAACTGAACGCTTTTTTGTCTTACGTGAAGCGAAAAGTGGAAACTAAAAATATCTTCAGTACGTCTGTCCACCTGTTCGTGTTAAGAGCTTGATGAGTGGAAAAGAAGGTGAGGTGTGTGTGTGTGTGTGTATGTATATATACAGCAAGCCCTCGAGTTACGTCAGGGATAGGGACCTACGTGTGTGACTTAGGTCGATGTTGTCGTACCTCGCGGACCAAAAACACCTGCCTGTCGTAGGTCCGCGTTTCTGACATAGGTCGCGGCTATACCGCTAACGGAGCGCCGCACACATATTTAATGGCATGAGACTGAACAAGCAGACATACTAGGCCATGAACATGCACAGAACTGTACAGTAAATGAATACAGTACTGTACAATAAATAAAAAATATAATGTCTTACTTTGAGCTGGTCAAAGCCTGCCTTCGTCTTTTAGTATTAGCTCGGGTGCGAGCTCCCCCAGCTTCCTTACGCTCCACACGCACACACGTGGTCAAAACTGTTTAAAAGAATGACTGTTAGCTTCTTAACTTCATACATTTGGAGCCAGAAAAAAAAAAAACTTACTGAAAGCCGTTTCTCCGCGATGTCCTCCATCCAAAACAAGCTCGGCGTTAGCTACGGTTAGGCCCCGCCATTAGCAGCAATGGTTAGCATGTCAGTTCATTCAAAAAGG
Source organism: Garcialebias charrua (assembly GCA_038048925.1). Lineage (NCBI taxonomy): Eukaryota > Metazoa > Chordata > Actinopteri > Cyprinodontiformes > Rivulidae > Garcialebias > Garcialebias charrua. The sequence continues at coordinate 8,439 of JBBPBX010071152.1, read as the reverse complement.
CTGTCGGCTTTGTATCTCCGCGTTAGCTCGGTGTCCCCCGACTGCCAGGCGGTTGTATCTCCGCGTTAGCTCGGTGTCCCCCGACTGCCAGGCGGACATTTGCGGCGAGCTCCCGGCCGCAGATGGCCCCTCCGCGGCATGTCGGCTCGGTGTCTTCGCCTGTGTTTGCTGCTCTGTTAGCTGCTGTCGTTAGCATGTCGGGCGGCGTTGTTGGAGCCATCGCGGGGCGATCCGCGGCTGCTCAGGCATCGGCTTTGTATCTCCGCGTTAGCTCGGTGTCCCCCGACTGCCAGGCGGACATTTGCGGCGAGCTCCCGGCCGCAGATGGCCCCTCCGCGGCATGTCGGCTCGGTGTCTTCGCCTGTGTTAGCTGCTCTGTTAGCTGCTGTCGTTAGCATGTCGGGCGGCGTTGTGGCCGCCGATCGCGGGGCGATCCGCGGCTGCTCCTCCGGACCTGAGACGTCCACAGAGTTGACCGAGTGTTTCCAGCTAATTTATCCGTATGAGGCAACCCTGATCGGGCACACGGAGCCAGCTGACAGTAGCCTCTGGAGCTCCATTGACCGCAGTACAGTTGTAAAATGGCGACCGGAAGTGGCGACCGGAAACGACCGGAAGTTGCGTAAATACGATAAATTTCTAATCAAAACGTAAAATTAATAATTATACTTTATTTATAAAGCCATTTAAAACAACCACAGCTGCAACAAAGTGCTATACACATGAAATTAATAACTTTTAAACACACACAAAAAAAAAAAAATTATATTTTTTTTTTTAATCATATTTTTATTAAATATGATAAAATCGTAAGTCTGAGTTGCCGTAGGTCGCAGGTGTCGTACCTCGAGGGTTTCCTGTATATATATATATATATATATATATATATATATATATATATATATATGTATATATATATATATATATATATATATATATATATATATATATATATACAGGTAGTCCCCGATTTACGAGCGAGATCCGTTACAACGAGGCGCTCGTAAACCGGAAATCTCGTAATTTGGAACGGCCGCCACGCTTCTCGTAAGTCCGGAAATTCGCTCGTAAATTGGAACGGTTTTGCTAGCGCGACTACAAACACTCGTTTTTCATCGAAAAACTGCTTATGAGTGCATAAAAATGATCGGAAACGTGTGTCCACATGTTTAGCTAACGAACTGTGGTGAAAAAACACAGGAAAACTCAGTATTTTTTGCGTTTTTTCCAATAATTCGCCAGCTCGTAAGTCTGGAACCTCGTAGATCAGAGCGCTCGTAAATCGGGGACTACCTGTATATATATATATATATATATATATATATATATATATATATATATATATATATATATATGTATATATATATATATATATATACGTGTGTGGGTGTGTGTGTGTATACATACATTATCTTTACCTGCTTCTTCCATTTTGGGTCACGGGGGTTGCCGGTGCCCATGTCCAGCAATCACTGTGGACTGCTGCGGAGACGTCTAACCCAAATTTAAGCAAAATATGTTCATGCAACACTTGCAAGACTGTCTTACTGCCAGATGTCACTGGTTTTGTGAGATCAACCTGACCAACTAAATTAAACAACTGATCAAGCATCAATCATTTCTACAAAAAATAAATAAAAACAAGGGTTTTTACAGACCTAAAGAGTTGCCGTAAAACAGCAATACAGCAAGTATATTCCAAATGAGCTATTTTGAAAAACAGATATGAGAAGAGACGAAGTAGCCAGGCTTTAACACATAAATAACATACACCAGAAGCATTCAGATACTCACACAGTCTGTACACTGTGGGGGTCTTCAGCCCCGAGGCCTGTCAAACCCAGTCGAGTGTGAATCATAAAGCAAGAGTCAGGTCAGTTACCCTCTGTGAAGCTCCCTGGGTATCCATTCAAACAGACAGGTTCCCCATTTCACCTTCACTCTATAAATATATTTTTTGTACCCAGGAGGTGCTCATGGCAAATTAGAAGTAGCATCTCTGTTTTTAAACAGATTTTTTTTTTTACATTCATTTATGATCTTACAGCTGAAATAGATTTTTCATTCAACCTTTATTTATACAGGTTAGTCTTATTGAGCCACAAGGACTCATTTACAAGAGATACCTGTTTTAACGAACACAGATGAGGTGCAGACAATATTAGACAACCATATAAAAAGCATGTGAAATGAAAAGTAAATAGACAAAATGAAATAAAACTAAACAAAAACAGCTACGTTATGAAGCGATGTAAAATACCAAAGGTGGGCACCGCTAATTAAAAAATTAGTTCCACAATTTCTAAAACGCTTATTAATTTTTTTAGGTCCACAATTTCAAAAGCACAAATGTCTTATGAAAATTAGGGGAAGCTAATCTAATCCGCTATTTATATATTTCTATATTATATATATATATATATATATATATATATATATATATATATATATATATATATATATATATATATATATATATATATATATTTATATATAGCCGGCAGCGTTATCAATATTTGCACTACACTGCCAACTGAAAAGTAACAAAAATGATCCTAAAAGGATGAAATTACAAAAATCAAAGGATTTATTTAATACTTTACGTACATATATTCTATTCGGCCACGAAATTAACAAAAAATAGAATGATCTTTTAATCCCTAAAACCACGTTTAAATCTCAAATACACGGGTGTGTCGCCACCGCATTTATACATGAAAGTAACCCAAATACATAAAACTAACGACTCGCCGTCGAATGGTCGACACAAAACGCACAATAAAATACTCCGGCCACGTTAATTTGGCTTGAAACAGCTGGGTTCTCTAAGGATTTCCATTAGTAACCCAGCACAACCAACCGGCAGACACAGTTAGCGTCTATAGGTAGTCAACAGATTTAATGAAAAGTAACTAAAATACATGAAAATAACGACTCACCGTCGAATGGTCGTCACAAAACACACCTTAAAATCATCCGGCCACGTTAATTTGGCTTGAAACAGCTGGGTTTTTTACGGATTTATGAAGACACCGAGCGCAGCCAGCTACAGAATTAGCCCCTGAGTTCAACTTTGACCCGGAAGATGGAATAGTCCATTTTTAGTAGGGGGATAAAGAAATCGACCGTTTTTTTTTGCGTATATTTAATGATCGTTTTCATCGTAACTATAATTATTTTTATGTTAAATGTACATTAACAAGCATGAGCAATGTTAGTGATGTAGGTGACTGCACGGGGCGAGGCGGGGCCGGGGCCACTGCTGAAATGGGACCCCCAGGCATTTACCTACATGGTAGAGCCGAGTCTGTTCTCAGCTCTGCCCCCCCTCCAACCCTCCCTCCCCCCTCCAACCCTTCCTCCTCTCTGCTCTTACGGTGGGGAAAAAGGTAAAAAACAAGCAGCATAAGAGCTTGTAAATAAGTTTATTGGTTTTTACTGATAGATAATTAGTTATTAGCGGTACTGCATTTTAAATAAAAATAGCACAAATCCGCTTATGAATTATAAAAGTTAGTCAATTCACAAAAACGCTGACAAAAAGTTTAGGTCCACTGTAAGCGGAATAGCGCTTTAGCGCTCTCTAGCGGTCTGTGCCCACCACTGTAAAATACTAAAAACAGGAACATGTCTGTGTTTGTTTTTGCCATGAGCTTAGCCGTGGCTTGAAGCCACTTAGAGAGGCCATGGTCGAGAGCTTCAGGTCTTTTTGCAAGATGTTCCAGCATACAGGAACGGAGTAGGAGAAGGTCCTTTTGCCTAGGTCAGTCCTCAGTGAGGGAATATGCATGTAATAATGTCCTGAGAGTGCACGCTGTAGCTGTACTCACACTGTGACATGTAGGAGGAAATATATGAAGGCAACTGACCAAGAAGTGATTTAAAGATGAAAATGTCCCAGTGGGAGAGTCTGTGTGAAGTTAATGATGTCCAGTTAACCAGTGAATACAGGTGCAGTGGTGGGTACGGTAGTTACATCCAGTTATGAATCTTAGTGCACCGTGATAGACAACATCCAATATCTGCAGGGTGCTTGTAGGAGCGTTCATGTCGATGATATCACCGTAGTCAATAGAGGGAAGGAAAGTCGCAGTTACAAGGTGTTTCCTAGCATTCAGAGTTAGACAAGATCTATTTCTAAAAAAGAAACCCAGTTTAACTTTCAGTTTCTTTATCACGTTTTCAACATGAGGCTTAAAAGAGAGAAGCAAATTAATCAAGATATCCAACTATTTGTAAGGATCGACAAACTCAATAGGAACAGCATTCGAAGATAAAATAGAAGGAAGGACTGCTGGAACTGACTTCCTGTTTGAATACAACATCCCTGTGGTTTTATCAGCATTTAGCACAAGTTTGAGATGGAACAAATCAGACTGGATGTTGTCAAAAGCAAACTGGAAAAGCTGGAAAACCTTATCAACTGTTTTACCTCGACAATAAGCAACTGTGTCATCGGCCTAAAAATGTAAGGATGCATCAGGAATGATCTGTCCTACAGATTAGAAATTACAATCTACTGCTACTTCTCATAAATCATTTGTTGTAAAAAAAAAAAAAAAGTAATTTCATTTCATGCAATGCAAACTGAATATGTTTTACCAGGAGAAATGAAGCTAGTTGAATTAATTCTTAACCCCGCAGACTAATCACTTTGACTTTGTAAAAAATTACCTTAAAGACAATGAACAACAGAAATGTTTGTTTCACAAGATTTGCATCAAATTTAATCGCATAATGAGTCTGCTTATTTAAAGTATCTGCTGGGAGCAAAAATACGCGCCTAATAAAAGCACAAGTTGTGATTTCAAATTTCACTTGAGCTAAGAACAAAAAGGGATAATTGTCCAGATTTGACGACATCATCCCACACACAGCTGAAAGGTCCTGCTGATTCAGAAAGTCAGTCAGGGTGACAGGCGTTTGCATTTACATGCAGCACGGCTCGTTTCCTCACACAACACTGAGTCACGATCACATACCCCCGAAGAGGTTTTGTTCATTCTGTCTATAGCTGCAAAACATCTCTCCAGAGATGTGACCTTAGCTGCTGACAAAGACTCTAACCTTTGCAACACATCACAAACTCTGGTTGTACAACGTGAGGCTGTACAATAACACTACAGGTGACAGTATAAACACTGATTTGCAGTTAACGCCATGTAAATATGTTTAGAATCATTTCAGAAACCCCTTCGTTTGATTCTTTTAAAGTTTCAATCTGACAGTTAAAATACTGAATGATGTTCAGTAAAGCTGAAATGAAATCTTCTAACTAAAGAAGAAAATTCAGCAAACCTTGTCCCATCTTAGTTATAGAGTTGATTTTCTTATTATCCATTTACTGTACATGTCAACAATGTCACCAATCGCCTGTCCTATACAAGTAGCAAAACAACTTCCTATCTTAACTAATGGAAATCAAAAGACTAAAATAAAAAAGGGTAATAAATATACAGAGAATATCTTCCCAGGTGAACCATGCTAGCCTTTTATCAAGACTTGTTATCTCTTGGCTATGGTATAGGATTGCTATGCAGGGATGCTAATGTTGCTCAATAAGCCATAAACACAAAACAAAAATAAATAAAATAAGAACTGCGATATGCTTGATAAAACAACAAACTATTCATACTTTTAAATTATTATTTATGACACGTTCTGTCAGTGTAACCAACATAAAATGGAATCAATTTTTTAATATTTTACAGAGATATGGTTTAGAATTGTGTTTTTGTTTACCGTGTATAAAAGTATTCACTTTGCAGTATATGGTAAAATGTGTGTAAGATTTGTTACGACTAAAATGATCATAATTTGCTATTTGCAGTGGCAAAATAAAACCATACAGTATAAATTTTTTGTCTCATTTGTTTAACTGGGTTCTTTTGATTAAATTTTAGGACTTGAGTGAAAATCTGATGATGTTTTAGGTCATAGTCATGCAGAAATAATAGAAACTTCTAAAGGGTTCACAAACTTTCAAGCACCAAAGTAGCTTCTGTTAGATTTGAAAACTTACTGAATGAGGTAATAAGTATTTTTTAATGGCCACATAAGACACAAACATCATCTTTGAACACTGAACCATCCTTTACAAAAATACATCCAATCATTCCTTATGTTAATAACAACCATGGCCTTTTCTCTAAGACCTGACTACTAACCTGTGCAGTCAATGGTTTCCTTCATGTATTTCCAACCCATAAGGTGTTTATTGAAGCCCAATTCAAGTTTATTAATTTTTAAGGCCAGCTTTGGTAAGCCAGGTCAGAGCGCCAAGGCCCCTGACTTCGGCTACTCCACATGGCAACATGCACCTGACTTGCATGGCCCCTCCTGCAGGTTGTGCGCCCACAATAAGGCAAACTCATGTTGCTCCTTGGGCTGAGACCATCTGGGCCCTTGGGTCATCAGGTGCTTACCAACAAGCATCGTCCCCAGGCCTGGCTCCAGGGTGGGGCCCCGGTTACCCACTTCTGAGTAAGAGATGTCAAGCTCTTTGATATGTTTATGTCCATACAGTTGTTTTGAATTACACTTTGTCTGGCCTGTCACCAAGGAACAATCTACCTTCCATACCAGGTGCAACTGCCCCAAACTTCAAAGCTTCAAGGATTATTCAGGCACACAAATGCTCCACTACGATAAAGTGGTGATTCTAGAAGATGCTGGTCCATTGTGGTGAAGAGGCTAAGACAAAGCTCTCTGTTTACCGGTCAGTTTGCATTCATACCCTCACCTGTGGCCACAAGCTCGCTCTTTTTGAAGTGACGGAAAGAACTAGATCACAGATACAGGCAGTTGAAACAGGTTTTCTCTGCAGGGTAGCTGGACTCTGTCTTAGAGATAGGTTGAGAAGTTTAATAATTCGGGAGAGACTTAGAGTAGAACCGCCGCCTCTCCACATCGAGGGGAGCCAGTTGAGGTGGTTCAGGTATCTGGTAAGGATGCTCCGTGGACACCTCCCTAGGGAGGTGCTTCAAGAATGTCTGATTGGAAGGAGACCCTGCGGAAGACCCAGGCCAGGACACGCTGGAGAGACAGTGTGTCTAAGTTGGCCTGGGAATCCTCCCAGAAGAGCTGGAAGTGGTGGCTGTGGAAAGAGATGTCTGGACCTGCCTGCTTAAGTTGCTGCACCTCCTGACCTGAATCCTGAAATAGTGGAAGAAGATTGATGGATGGACGGACGGACGGTCGGACGGACGGACGGATGGATAGTTTTCAAGGCCTGACATTGCCCACATCTATATATATAGACCACAGTCCGTGAAGATCCACAACTTCTCCTCCTCCACCATAACCCTCAGCACTGGCTCTCCTCAGGGATGTGTGCTGAGCCCCCTTCTGTTCACTCTGCTCACATATGATTGTACAGCCACACTTCCAGGCTGTCATATTGTTAAGTTTGCAGATGATACAGCGGTGGTGGGATGCATCACAAACAATGATGAGTCCAGCTACAGACAGGAGGTGGAACACCTGGAGAGCTGGTGCAAAGAGAATAATCTTCACATGAATGTGAAGAAGACAAAGGAGATGATTGTGGACTTCAGAAGGAACAAACACACCCATGCCCCACTGATAATAGGTGGGTCTGCAGTGGAAGTGGTCTCCAGCTACAAATACCTGGGTGTACACATGAATGATAACCTCAGCTGGAGCAACAACACCACCAGCCTGATCAAGAAAGGTCATCAGAGACTCTACTTCCTCAGACGGCTGAGACGAGCCGGTCTGAGCAGCCCAGTTCTCACCTCGTTCTACAGGTGTGCAGTGGAGAGCATCGTGTGCTCCAGCATCAACGTGTGGCATGGAGGCTGCACAGTTGAAGAAAGAAAAGCTCTGCAGAGAGTGGTGAAGGCTGCACAGAAGTCTGTTGGAGTCAGTCTCCCCACCATCACAGACATTTACACCTCTAGATGCAGGAAAAGAGCCACCTGTATCATGAAAGACCTCACTCATCCAGCACACTCACTCTTTGCCCCACTCCCCTCAGGACGGAGGTTGAGGAGCATCAAGTGTAGAACCACTAGACTGAGGAACAGCTTCTACCCTGAGGCTGTTAGACTCATGAATAAATAAAAATAAAATTAAAATAAACACTGCAAAATATCACATCATGGTGATGCTGATCTGTTTTCTTGTTGCTGTGTTCATCTGTGACCATCTGCTCATACAAACTCATGTTCGTGCTGCTGTTTATTCCCACTATATTAGGCTTAGTGTATTACTAGTTGATGTTTTTCTTAGTTAGTTCTCGATGTTATTACTGTTTTTCTCTTTCATTTGTTGTTGGATGTAACTGGGACCTCGTGTACATAATCTCGTTTTCATCTCATGTACCACATGCGGTGCAAATGACAATAAAGACTCTCTGACTCTGACTCTGACTCTCTGATATATACACATATATATATACATATATACACACATATA